>QFDD01000058.1:0-79849 GCA_006871305.1 Vachellia collinsii | reverse complement strand
AAAAAAAAAAAATTGGTGGATTGAGTTGGAAAAATCACAATCCATATGTAGGCGGATCTTTTGACCCCGCCCCGCGGCATTACCAGCTCCAGCAGTTGGTATCGGATTAAAAAAAAAATTCGTTTACTACGTTTTTCCACTATTCGAACGGCTATGTTTCAATTTTCTTTTCAATTATGGTTTTTCTTTCGCCTTCAAAATCTAGTTTCGTTTCGTCATTGGACTGCCCATATCTTTTTCTTTACGATATTTCCATCTTAGAAATGAAATTTCCAAAATTTCCATTTATATATGTACGACTGTGGCAAATAAATCAATAAATAATAACAATTGTTGTATTGTATTGTATATTTTATATTCTAACTTCTAAGCTATGGAGATCATTAAATTGTAAATTCCACTTTCTCGTTGTAGCTAGAAAACTATATTCTCCTTTAAATGCATTCAAATTATGGAACCGTGAGAGTAATAATTATATTTATTTTATTGAATCATTTTCATATATACTATTTCTATAGCATAAAAAATATTGTATATATGTTTAAATTAAAATAAAAGAATTTTTTGAACATTTCCTTTTAACGAAAAAACTTTTATTATAAGTTGCTATATATTTTTAGAAAAATGTAATCGTATTTTCAACATAAAAGAGACAAAAGTAAGGAAACGGGAAACCTAGAAAGAGTAGTTCGCAAAAGATCAAATTATACCCGTATTTCGTAAGATTAAGATAAGAATGCCTGAATGATATCCCAAAGTGGTCGAGTTTGCCCCTGGGGCATCGAAAGCGATAAACCTCAATTTCTTCACAAGTATACGTCTCCCCCTGCCCCTCCCCCGCTCTCTCTCTCTCTCTCTCTCTCTCACACACGCACAGTGGACTCGAACTTTCACAGAAGAAGCATATTTGCAAAGACCATCGTCGAACGTTGAACAAGAGCAAGCCATTGACACGAGAACGTAGAATTAGCTATATACGGAAGAGGCATTAAAAAAAGCACTTATATGAAGATAGCATAGACGTGTAAACATACAGGACCGTCATATCATTAAAAACTTGCCCTATTAGTGTTCCAAAATTAGCAAATATATATATATATAACACTAGGCAAGCGACAAGCCTCACTGGCTGGGCATGGAGGTCACGCCTAAGATAACTCTGTCTTCCTCTCCTTTTTGGCTTGGAAGTCAGATTGGTTAAATCATAACTAATAACCCTATGGTTCCTTCCAATAAACTTTGGTCGTAGCTTTCACCTATCTCCATCACCGCCAAATTCCAGACGATGTGCACCGGAAAACATACAGCTATCTGCTGGTTACACTGCCCACTTTTGACAATCCCAGACACATTAAATACCAGAACCGCAAGTACGTACCAGATCCCGGGTGCAGGGTACACAAAAAAAGTAATTAGTGTACCTACACATTCTGCTAAACTCCGTCTGTTATGTGTTGCCAACACTCTAGCCTACGAGCGGTCAGAGCTCACAAAATTTCTTATCTCGTCCATCACCGTATAGAAATGCTTATTATTTGGCAACAGGTAGAACCCAATAGTGGCCTGCTCCAGGAATAGCAACTTTACGTCTTGCCCAGCTTTCTCAAGCCCTTCCGCGTAAGCCAATTGCCAGTCCTGCACAAGATCCAAACCAGCAACCACAACCAGGCTTTTTGGAAAGGCAATCCCTTCAAGAGTTTTACCCTTGGGCCCAAATGGGTTACATGCCGGATGGTCTCTATCTTCCCCTTCTGGCAGAAAAGCTCTCCAATACCAGTCCCGATCTTTGATTGTAACAAAATATTTTCCATCCAGACGCTTTTCAGACTCAGATCTTTCCTTCCCACCAAACAATGGGTTGAGCAGTATATTTCCCAATACTTCAATTCCAGATTCCACGGCTCTCATGGCAACATGGTGGACGATGTTCCCGCCCGAGCTGTCCCCCACCAGGAAAATATGAACTTTCTGGTCCTTCCGACTCTGAAGCCATGATCGAGAACTAACCCATTTGAGAGCTGCCCACCCATCATCGTATGCACAAGGATACCTGTCTTCAGGTGCACGCCTATAGTTAACTGAGACAACAACAGCCTTGCAAATGCCCACCAGTCGGCGACATAGAGTATCATATATAGCGCTATTGGCAGACGAATGTGCAAAGCTTCCACCGTGAAAGAATATGATGACAGGTAGAACCTCAGCTGTTACAGGCTTCTCAAGGTCAACAAAATTCACATGAGTCTCTTCTCCTTCAGCAGGTCGATAAATTCGACTGAGGAGATTGGTTTCACGATCAACAATAACATCAAAGGAGAAAACTCCATCAACAGGGTTGGCATTGGCTGGAACTTTCCGATCAAGAAACTCCGCCAAGTGCCGGTTGAAAGTGCCATCAGGACGACGAAGAAGATTGTAGGCCAACTTAAAATTGGAGATGAGAACCCACATATTCAGCGGCACCACCATCTACAGGAAATCAGAAAAGAAGATTACCTCAAGAAAAAACTAGGGATAACCACAATTTTGGGGGCAAAAAAAAGAGAGAGAGAGAGAGAGATGCTTTCAACAGGGTAATTTACAAACCCTAGAAACACTAAGAAATCGGCAAAAGAAGCTCCACGGGGTGGAAATGATAGCACCCAAATCAGAAAATGATGATGAAGACAAACCCTGAATTGAAAAGATCAAGGGTCCAACCGTAGCGTCTATACCAAGGAGAGGAACGCTAGACACTGGATTGGTCTTCAAATTAATCCGATCAAGACCCTCCATACGGTTTAGAAGTATAACGAAACTAGACCACGCACCTCCTCCTCCTAAACCCCTTGAAAATACACACACACACACACACGAGCGCGCGCGGGGAAGGCCCGATGGATCCTCTCATCAATTCAAACATCAGAATCACGAAAGCAAGGCACAAGTGCAAGAGTGCTACTTGTATGTAATACAAAAAATCCCTGATGAAATAATAAGAATCGGATCCCGACGGAAGAAAGAGCCCAAGTAGCAAAATACCGAATTCCTGCCGAAGGCGACATACAAGCTACCGATATACCATTAGCAATCAAAATAATAATCCATGAGACACCCCTCCCCTTGCCCGGGGGAAACCAGACTCTCTGCTACAGTCTCTATCGACCAGACAAAAGGCCTCAAACCGATGAAAAGCCACGAGAAAGAGGAGATAGAGTTGAAGAGCAGAAAGTGCAAAAGAGATGAAATGAGTAGGGAGAGAAGTGGAAAGGAGAGAAGGATAATGGAGCACACCTTGGACTCGTTGAGTTTAACTTCATCACTCCGAGCCATGAGGAGATACGGCAGCGAATCAGAAGCAACAGATCGGGGAAGAGATAACAGGAGTCACAGAGCTTCAGTTAGTGGAAAAGGAAAGAATCCCATCCAAAATCGGAATTTGGCAGCGTGTTCGGGAGTAAGATCCCAAGGCTTCATCAACCAATGGCGTGGAGAGAAGGGAGAGGCAAATATGGTGGAGATCAGTCAATAGGCTTGATAAATGTCAGAGATCAGAGGCATGGAAACAGGGGAGAGAATGGGCGAGAGAGAGGACAAGCGAAGGATAAGAGGGAGCGCGCACTGTAGAAAATGCGTTGAGACAGATGCTAAAGTGCAACGAGAGTGAAGGAGGGGCAGCGGGGGAGACGACAAAGCGAGGGGCAGAAATAGACGAGCTGCGCGGGACCCACCACGCCCCGCCCAGACAGGATGATCTTTAATTTTTCCTTTTATGTTTTTTGTTGTTAATATTATTTTGCATTGGCTTCCGAGAACAGAAGGGAAGATTCTGGAGCGGGGGGACTCCCTCCCCTCCTTGGATTCGGAGGCGACAGAATGCGTGCGGGCTGTGGAAGGTGACGGCAGCTCAGGACGAATGGATTAAAACAACTGAGGAACGCTTCTGCCTTGGTGGAAATTCTCCATTGAACTCGCATACTTGTAACAATGATAATTTGTTAGGGATAAATAAATATAAATGTTGGTATTAAAAAAAAGAAAAAAAAAAAGAAAGGAGGCAGGGAGTTGAGTATGGACTATGGAAACCCACATCCGCATTTGGAAGTATGAGAGGTTTTGCCAATCCTCCTCTGACTTTTGACTTTCCCTTTCATGAATGCTTGTCATTTACTGTTCCTGTCTTGCCTCCCCCCCGCCATCTCTTCAAATTCTTGTGTGGATCACAATTATCTGCCCTGTCATCTTCCTCCCCATTAACTCTCTCCCCCTCCATCCATGCTTCTCACTCATCAAGTCTGGACTTTAATTGGGTTCAACAGCAACAACAAACCTGAATTGGATTGGAATACTGTTCCGTGACGTCATTCATAAGCTGGTGGTCATTTGCAGAGTGGGGGGCAAAATACTTCGCTGGCATTAAATGTTGGCACTTGGCAGCAACAATGGCATCCACGTCGCAGTAACTATCATTATCTAAAGGCGTTGATGCCACTTGCTGCCCAGCAACTGCTTATTACGCATATATAGGGGTGGAAACAGGCCAGGGCAGGTCAGGCTCCACCCAAAATAGGCCTGGCCTGTTTTGGGCGGTACTGGCCTGTGGCCTGAAACAGGCCTTTTTTTCAGGCCTGTGCCTGGCCTGTTTGAGGCCTGGCCTGAAGCCTGTTAAAAGGCCTGATTTTTTGTCAACAGGCTAACAGGCCTCAAGAACAGGCTTGAAACAGGCCTGAAACAGGCCAAAGCCTAAAACAGGCCAAAAAGAGGCCTAAACATAAAATATATCATAAATTATAAAAATAAATTAAAATCATCTCAAATACATAAAAAATGTTACAATCTAATTAATTAAGGCATAACCTAATAATACAACAATTTAGCAAATATGAAATGTATATTATTATAATAATTCTTCAACACCAACAAGATGAAGCATACCCACTAATCACAAAACATCAAATCTTCAACATGATTTCTTCTTCTTTCTCAAACACCTTGAAAATAATAAATCAAATGTATATTAGTATATCATAATATAATTTAACAAGAAATATTTATAACAGATGGTATAATTTGATCAATGCAAAAATAGTACCTTCGGTTTCTTCTTCAAACCATACTTATTGCGAAGCCAATCCCCGCCACAAATAAGTGCTTCAATTGATTCTTCATTCAATTTAGAACGATACTCATCAATGACTCTACCTCCAGCACTAAATGTGGACTCTGATGCTACAGTCGAAATTGGAATAGCTAATATGTCGGCAGCCATTTTAGATAAAATCTTATATTTTAAACTATTATTTTTCCACCATTCCAAGGCATTGAAGGAGTTAGGATTACCATCAGGAAGAGAAACGCCCTCCTCAAGGTAAGCTTCCAATTCTAACTTCATTGGAGGAATTGCTTGCTTTTCACGAACAATGCTCATGATTTGGTCAAATCCTGTAACAATAGAAGAACCACATGCATTGGCAGAAGAATTGTTACCAGCATCACTAGCAGTTGTCGCTCCATTATACATGCCAACATACTCATCATACAAGGATCCCAGAGCACTAACCACTTTTGCAACATTATCAGAAGCCACATAATCAGGCTTATAAAAAACAGGAAAGCAATAATTAATAACGTGTAATTTGAACCTAGGATCCAAAACACTTGCAATAGCCATTAGCAAATTGCATTCACCCCAATATTTGTCAAACTTTTCTTTCATTGAGGCTGCCATATCTCTTATGAAAAAATCTCTATCTTCTGTGGCATCATCAATTACTTGTTTCACTCTCCAAACTTCAGGAAGGTACAAATGCCCAGTGATAACCATGTATTCTGCTACTTGGTGGCTTGATTTCCACATATCAGTAGTCAAACTAATCTTACTCACACCTTGTAATAAAGCCTTCAATTGTTTCTTCTCTGCCTCATATATGGCCAAACAATCACTTCTTGCGGTCTTGCGAGAAATTTTTTGAAATTCAGGATTTGCATATTGGAATCCCCACATCCAAACTTCATCCTCAACAATGTTAAAAGGATGCTCATGTACCATGATTGCGGTAGCTATTATTTCCCTCATCTTTTCATTAGAATATCTCACACCCGGTGTCACGAATGGATTAATGCTTGGATTGGAAGGTTGAAATTGAATGGTGGGTTGCTTGTTTTGTGAAGAGACATGCAACCTCCTTTGCAAGCATGCTTTGACATGTCTCCAAAGATGGGTAGTACTAGCTCCCTTTCTTGAGTATGCAAATACATTTTTGCAATACTTGCATCTACCTTTGACCCCATCATTAGTTTCAACTTGATCAAAATCATCCCAGATAGCTGAGGTTTTTCGCTTCTTCTTCTTAATGATACTATCATCCCCATCATTTTGATTGCTAGTTTGTTGACTAGAATCTGTTGTTGCTTGTTGATTGACTTCAGTAGCATTAGGTGGAACTGAATTAGATGACGTTGTCTCACTCACAAACGGAGATGACATTAACTTTGTCTAAAATATAAAAAAACCAAGTAAAATCTAGCTCAATAACACTACTCGATTTGATCAAGTTGAAACAGAGAAGCAAAAATAATCATATTAACCGAGCAAAAATATTTTAAGTTTGGGACCAAAACATGCTTCATCCAATGGAAACAGCAATATCATCAGCACGTCAAATTATAACTTCACTTGCTGGTCCAAGAAGCATGACTTGCCTGAAAGGTCTCGACAGGAGCAAGTGAACAACGACAGGAGCGGAGGCAGGAGAGAACAAGAAGGAACAGTGGAACAGAGTGACGAGCAACGGTGACGACTGATGAGCAACGGCGATGCAAGTCGAGCTCACAGGCGACGGCTGACGGCAAGCGAGCAGTGGTGCTCTCAGTTTCAAGGGGACGAAGAGGGTAACGGGAGTCTGAAGGATGAAGGGGCAGGCGACGGCTGACGGGATGAAGACTGCAGGTGGATTTGAAAGGACGAAGAGTGCAGGCGACGGCTGACGGCAAGCGAGCAGTGGTGCTCTCAGTTTCAAGGGGACGAAGAAGGTAACGGGAGTCTGAAGGACGAAGGGACAGGCGACGGCTGGGGGACGGCAAGCGCGCAGGCGACGGCAAACGTGCAGTGGTACTCTCAGACTGAGCACGAAGAAGGTAACGGTAGTCTGAGGATGAAGGGGAAACGGCTATTGATGTGTGACTGATGACTGATGAATGATGATGAGTTGATGACTAATGAACTAAAACCCTAGAATAATTTAGCAAGGATTGAATTAAAATGAGTTTATAATTTTAAAAATGTATAATATGTAACAAAGATGTGTGATGAACTAGTGGTAAGAAATCAATATTAAGTGTTGGAGGGCCATGGTTCGATTCCTTCCATCATCTCCCATTCTCTTAAATTTTTAATATGTAAAAAAAAAAAAAAAAACAGGCCCAGGCCGCCTCACAGGCTAAACAGGCCTGTGAGGCGGCCTGAGCCTGGCCTGTTTGACAAAATAGGCTTTGCAAAAAGCCTGGGCCTGTGCCTGAGCCTGTAAAAGCCTGGCCTGTGCAGGCTTTTCCAGGCCAGGCCACAGACCCCTAACAGGCCGTCTGGCCTTTGCACACCCCTACGCATATACTTCATTCCCATTTACTATTTTGGGAAAATAGCGGTAGGATCCTATGGTTGCTATATACTATCGAAAAAGTCCTGTGAAATGTGCCATTTTACTGAACACTTCATTGAAACCTCAATGAAATATGAATCTCATATACATTTACCATTAGGCCTTTATCACCCCCACCGTCTATGCTAAAAATTATTTTAAAAAATAATTTATGAAAAAAAATGAAAAGAATAATTTTAAAATACCATAGTTTTTACCTTTTTACAAGCTCAGTATTAATTCTTTTTACAAGCGTCAAGTAAATATTCATGCAGGAGTCTACTTTTCGTTCCCTTTATTTACTCTGGATTTTCGGGAATTGATCGAATCATGGGTATTGCCATCTGAAAACTATATGGGAGTTCGAAATCGCGCTGTCGTTTCATGCATCGGAGGAGTCTGCAATGGAGGTAGAGTGGATTTTGCTATGCCATGGGATGGTGACTTTGGTGGTGGTAGTCTCCTTACTCTGCGGTCAATGGCCCATCTTCCAGGGCACCATAGTCGAACGGATTCACTACTTCCTTACTTTCGGCGCCTACGATTACTTCCTGTACGCTTTTCTTCCCACAAATCCTCCCTCATCCCTCCTTTCTTTTATTGTGTGTACCTCAAGTCCTCAATTCGCGCTTCATTTCAGGCGTTTCGTTCTTGCAGTTTTTGGCTCTAAGTGTACGGATGCGATTCTTTCTTTGGAATATTACTGCTGCAATCGGCCCAATCCAATATTGCAGGTTTCCTCAATCAATATTAGTATTTGCCATACATTTGTACGATGGAGAAACATTAACAATTCAATTCTTAGCAGTCACTATGTATAACAGTTGAAAAGGGGACTGATCCACTGCTTACACCAGCGTTTTAGTTTTAGGGGCTTCGTAGAATTGTAGTTGTGCTCATTAAGCTTTTAGCGAGGATGCTACTTAGTTTAGCTGATAAGTTTCTCAGCAGTGTCTCGTACGAAGAGTGAGGGCTACTACCTCAGATCCTCCTGTGTTGCAAGCAGGGTGCGAACAAACACACGAAGAAGTTATTTCATTTTTGTCTTATTTTTAGTTTCTCTTCTGGATAAATTGCATCATCATATATTTTGTTGTGGAAATTAGTTTTTCTACTGTCTAAATCAGAATCCAGTAATCCCCAAATTAGAGCTTCGAATGCTACATCTGGAACATTTATATTTACTGGTTTAAAAAATTAAATCCGGTAACACTGACATGTGTTATGAAGCAAGTGCACAGTAGCGGTCAAGATGATGCGTCCAACTCAACATGGCGGCAATATTAATTTTTGATGTTATCTGAATAGTCTACCGTAATTATGTAAGCTGCATTCATACTATTGATACTGCTGAATAAGTATATTTACAGTATATCATGTCGTAACGTTGTCAAACAACAATGCAATGAGGTATCATACTGAAATCTTAACTTTTGATCATCCATTCAACGAGGCTTTCTGAAAAGAAGGAAAAAGGGGTTATCATCTTATGCTTCTACCACACTGCGCTATCGATTTTCTGAAAAGTTTTCAGATGGATGTCCACCTAAAGTCCTAAGGCATTCAAACTCTTCTGGATTTAAAGGTCTTCCATGCTATTGGGGAATTCTGATATCTGAATCATATTTGCTGAATTTGAGTGGCAAGATAAAATTATTCTCAGTGGGTCCTATTTGCTGAATCTTATTTGCACAGTATCTGAACGCCCCCCCTGATACAGTCAAATAAGTTAGTTTGAACCTATCAGTGCTATGGTATTATTCTCAGTAGGTTCTATTTCTTAAGATTTCCCTAGAAAACATTTTTCTGTTATTTGTTAGTTATCTAAACAGATTTCTTTTAATTGCAGATCATATATCTCGTGATAATCAGCATAATATATTATTTAATCGTGAAGTGTTCCTTTCCCTATATTCCGAGCCACTATGTAAGTGGAATTCACAGGTAGTGTGTCACATAGCTGATATTTTTACCCTTTTGCTGCTCTATGATTTTCTTAGCATCATTTTATCATGAATTTTGCTAGAGGGTATATGATGCTCTTTCAGGCACGCAAGCTTGCTGGCAGTTGCTGTGGGAGTTCTGCTCTTTCTATTGACCAGCTTTTCTGATCCAGGAATAATAAAGGCTAGCAATGTTTCTCAGTATCTTTCTGCTTACCCATATGATAATATCATTTATTCAAAGAAAGAGTGTCCAACGTGCAAAATTCCAAAGTGAGTTTGTCACTAGCAAAAAATTTTCATAACATTCTCGATTTCAGTTCATTTGTAAACTTGTCTCGTATCTTTATGCAGACCTGCTAGGTCCAAGCACTGCAGCATTTGTGATCGATGTGTGGCACGCCTTGACCATCACTGTGGATGGATGGTTTACAATTTAACAATTCTCCCCCATTTTATATGATTGTTATGTGGCTTTAATTTAGAACATTACCTTTTTTTTCTTTGGCTCACACTTATGAGAGTAATTTTCCTTTCAGAACAATTGCATTGGGGAGAGAAATACTCGGTATTTCATGGCTTTTCTTTTCTGGTGAGCGCTACTGTGGTCTGTTTGTTGCTGTTAACAATGTTTACCTTTATATGTGTGATACTATGTGGTTCAACTCCTTTGCTGCATAACCTGTGTATTGATGTGTCTGTCGATCTTCCTATCTATGTAGTCTTTGATAGTCGTTGAAGACATCAAAAGTTGTGGACCAAAAAAATCCTTGAAGTAATATTTGCAAATTAAAAGTATATTTTACTTGTAGAAAGTATTTTAAAATATTCCTTGTAAAAGTAGGATATCACTCTACCGTGCTTATCCCAAAACCACCTAAAACAGCAAAATGAAACCCATAAATAGTCACCAAGTGTAATAGAAATTTATAGAAAAATCAGACATAATTGTTATTGACCTCCCATGAGTTCTTTGTGTTCGATATGTGCACTTCTTTCCCACGGGAAACCTGGAAGAGAAATTGATTTAAGAGGACTTTGCTGAATCGTCAAGAAATTTCATTCATAGTGGACATAATTGAACTATGGTCCTCTTGAATTTGTTTCAGGTGTGGCACCCAGGATAGAACCTTCTATGGCTTAATACAGCCTCTTATTGTGATTCAACTCTTAGTATACCTTTTCTTTCAACATAAGATTTTTGTTTGGCATTCAATCTCTGTGTCAATTCCTCACTGTTTCTGGACCAAAGTACCATACCTGAAAATACTTGTTTGTTTTAAATTGTCCTAACCCCTAGCCTTTTCATGTACTGATTTTGATGGTGACTTAATATCTCCTCCATGATAGACAATGTACTAATTAAAATATCTAAGATCATTTTATTCTCTTTACCACATGATCAGTTAATGGTACATGTTATCTGACTTTGCTGAGGTTGGCTGGCAAGCTTATGCTTTTTAATGACTAACCCTAAAAGGATTTTGAACTGCGATGTTAAAATTAGTTTTATTAGGTGATTCTTTAATTATCTTGTAGGCATTTCCTACTATGCTTGTATGGAACAGTTGCCATCGGTCTGATCGTTGCTGGAAAACTACAAGAACTGAGAATTGTACATATTCTAACAGGTAATATTGATTCAGTTGTAAGAATTATCTTAAGTCAGGATTGGCTGTTGAGTTGTTTTTTTATACTAATGCTGAGATGTTTCTCCTTTCCACGATCATGTAGTTTATTATGGCGTAGAGAATTCTTTTCTGGGTTTAGCTCCTCATATTGCACAGGTGAGGGATTTGTTCTTCTATCCTTTTTTTTTTTTTTTTGGTTATATGTTTTCCTATCCTTTTTATATGCTTCCCATTGTTGCTTCTTGTTAGAATGGAGATTTTCGCCTTATGTTAATCTTATAATTTAATGCTCTCCTTGTTTTAATCATGAAGTGGTTGGTGGGATCTTACAACACTCAAATACTTATTATGGTGTTCCTCTCTATTGTTGGAATGCTATTGGCTGGTTTTTTTGGTTACCATGCAAAGCTCTGCCTCATCAATACTACCGCTAATGAGGTCCTTTCTCTGATCTTGCAATAATTATTATCTTGTTTGTATTAGTGTTGGGAAATCACATTCACGCAAATTGAGATAAAACTCCTCTCACATACTTACCTCATAAACTGTAAATCACGTTAAAAAAGTAATTTCCAGTTAATCCAAATGGGTACTATATGCATTTATTTCACATTATCCTGATCTCTTTTTGTCAACATATTTACTGTTGCCTTCTTGTCCCCCCCCCCTAAACATTTTATATCATATGTATATTTGAGTGATCCACTATGTGGAAGAAACGCTAAATACCTTGTTTTGGAATTGAATTGGGAATGGACTGGGAATAATTATAGTCATCATGATCCATGAAGCATATCTTTTTTGGTTTTTGGGTAATGGATACTTGATGAAGTTTTCATAAACTTGCAGACCTAACAATTTCATTGAACATTCACGATTTTGATGCTACATTAGGGGGTGTTTGGATTCACTTTTTCTAAATGATTCTATGTAATACGAAGTAAGTATGTGAGATGAGTTTTATTTCAACTTGTATGAAGGTTCTTTTTTAATTGATTTTGTATGTTTGACAAATATCACCGCTATATTGAGTCACGTGTCTCAAACAGATGATCCAATACTATATCTTTGGAAAACAATAAAATAGAAGCTTTTGGTTTGCTCATTGGCTTGTTTAGTTGAGAATATGATAATTTATTTTTGTTGGATTCCAGACCTTTAAATGGCAAGAGTACATTAGCTGTCAGAGGAAGCTAAATGAAGCAGAGCCCAGTAATGCAGTCCCAAGAGCAACTAAGAGTGATACGAGCAAATGGAGAACCTTTTTTGGAAGACCATCTCCTGATAAAGTGGATGTTCTGAAGGATAATATTTATGATAGAGGATTCATTCACAATGTGCAGGAGGTTATTTTCCCCCATTCTACAAGACGATCATTTAGTGGAACCAAATCCAAGCCTGGCTGAGACGTGATTGTTCTTCATCCGTATCTTGTGAGACATTAAATTATTAAAATTCTTATTGGCTTGTAGTTATAGATTTATGATTGTCCCGAGACTTGAGCATTTATATACAAGTAATAAATTCCTGGTAAAATTTTGTAATGTTGAATTGAAGTTGACGAGAAGCAAAACTTACGGAGCCACATGACATCTCAATTGCGATTGTTTTATCACGTATCAATTCTCTTTTAGGTTCAGATTGTATGCTCATCAAAAGTGATTTTTAAAAAGAATTAAGAACTAAGAAATTATTTTTATTTTAGATTATAAAATTATAATCATTATAATAATTATTTTTAAAAAGAATAAAGATAAAATTTGGACTGTTCATGTTAGACTTGAACGGCCCATATTTTATGAGACATTGGATGCTCATTCAGGTTGATGAGCACCCAATGTGAATTGAATTTCTATTTAAGATAAATTTTATTTTAAAAATTACTCTATTCATCAGTCATAAATAATACATTTTATTTTTTAAACTGCAACGTAAATTTGCGTAAAGCGCATCTTGTAATATATTTTATATTATAAATAGATAGATTTCATCAAATACATTGACAAACATATTTAATTTTATTTTTGATATACCGATATTAATTCTAAATTATTCTATAATTTTGGATTTCGTTCTTGAAAAACCAGATCATGGGAACGGATGTATTTGATTAATGAAATTCATACTTCTATTTAGAATTCAAACTTATGTTTGAACGAAGAAAAATTTATCTGCAACAGAAATAACCATAATGGCATTTACAGGCATTTTTGCTGCCCAGGGGAGGATGATATAGAAGGTGAACTTTATTGACTAGTGGATGCATGAGAGAATGGAGCAAGACGGGGCTGGATGTCCCTACTTCTCATGAAAGTCAAAAACTGCTGCGGTAGTTCTTCCAGAAGAGCTTGCACAACCGAAATCTCTCCCCCTGTACAAAACATCAACCAAAAATGTTCCCCTCAATTACAAATGAAGTTTAGCCCCACACACAAAATAAAATAACACAAATCAACAGAATTCCGAGTTTCAGTTAGCAGCATGAATTATCTTCCGAGTTCGGATTTTTTTTTAAAAAAAATATTTTCTTTATTTGTATTAATTTTAAAGATAGATAAACACAAAATACCAAAAAAAAAAACCACTAAAATACTAAATTCCATTTGAATGCATGAACTTCAATCAATGATTTTTGGGGGGGGGGTGAATTAAGAAAATTGCTACTCAGCACTCACTCTGCACTTCTCGCATAGGAACAAACTGCACTATATCCCTTGTCGCAATACGACCTGAAGAACTTTCTAGCCTACGTCCATTATCAGCATCCAAAACCTGCCGAGGAATGCACTTCTTAGTTGATACAATTATTTATTACGGAAATTAAAGATAAGAGAATTCCCTGCTAATAACAACATTAGTAAGTCTAAAAGGGTCATAAAGAATAGGACAGAAACAAATCCTGCCTCCATGCTCGTGAAATCAGCTGCTCCAACTCCAACTATAAGAACCGACAATGGCAGGTCAGAAGCTTTGACCAAAGCATTAATTGTCTCTTGAAGGTCTGTAACAACTCCATCCTAAGGTGTGAAAGGATAACGTTTCACTGGGTTATTCATTCCGACTAACAGAGACACGCAATAACAAAAAACAACGTGCCAGATATCTCGAGTTCTCAGTTCTCACAGTGATAATAAGCAATACGTAGTACTTGGATCTATCATGAGAAAGGGAATGAGCAGCTATTTGCGCAGCCATGTTTATAACGGGTCCAAATAGAGTGGGACCTGCCAGAGTGACATTGTATAAAGCTCTCGCATAAGCAGCCATTATGCCTTCAACTCCATCAACCTAAAGAAACGGAAACCAACCCTTGATAAGACAAGCACCATAACTTGCGATTTTCTAGAGTACTTGTGGAGATTAATGAAGAAAACTCTTACCTCAGAAGCACCTGGATTGCCATCCAAGTTAAAACAGTGGGAAACGGTACCATCATTTGTCCTTCCTCCAAAGCCCCAAGCAGGGAAGCGTCTATTGGAATCGTAGAACTGAATAACCTCCCCAACCTCCATTATAGCCTACAAAAATTACTTCACTAATTAGAACGGTTTACTGGTCATCAGGTTATGTCACTCTTTTCTTCAAAATGCTGAGTCCCACCGGCAAGAAACAAGTTCACTATGTTAATCTTCACGAGTTACCCATAATAATACGCAAACGCTACCAAGTAGGAAGTATTTCTTTATTGTATTTTGCCGGTGAATAATTTGAATTTTGAAAGACTAAACAAATGAACGATAAGATCTGTTGCTTACTTTCTGGTATGCATTAAATTGGCCAGGTGAACTTATGTAGTGCAAGGAATCTGGACGTCGAGGATCTCCATTTGAAGCTGGACAAATTTTGAAGCACTTAGTGAAGTTCGATTTAAGATTGAATTAAAAGGTGATCACCCTACAATGCAGTAAATTTTAATTACCCGTGAAATCCACCGCAACCATAAAGTTGATTTCGAATCCAGAAGATATGTAATCAATAAAGCTGAATTGATCCTTTTCGAGATATTGATCCACATACAGTTGCCCCTTCAGAACCTATATACAGAGAAGTTAATGAGCAATGGTACGCTAAGCAGATGAGTAGCAATAAGAATTAATTTTGTTGTTAGTGTTAACAAGCACCTTCTCATCTGTCCGGTGTTTAGATGGTGCCAAAAAATTTTCACCGGTTTTCTCTTTGTAGAGCCTTTCAAGGTCTGCTACTGACATCTGCATTTTACTGGTCATGAAATTTTTTATATTAATACCTATTTCACCAGGAATCTAGAAAATGATATCCCAAGGAAGAGAAGGTGAAACAAAATACTGCTGTAAGAAAACAGGCATTCAATAGGTTCAATTACCCAATAAGTACATGATCGCCGCTGCTATTGAAATCAAAACACTCGACAAGTAATGGGTTATCCTGCACAGTACAGAACATACACCAAAAGCAAAATGAATACCTCGGAACTCCAGTTTAAGTAATATAAAATATATGGTAACGGTAAAATATAATTTATCATCAAATTTCAAGCCCTAATTAGGATGACAAACTTACTTTACTTCCAAACTGCTGAAACCCAAGGCAAACCGGTTTCCATATAGGATTTAAATCGTTGTTGACGACTTCAGTTTTGCAAATTGGAATAGAACCTCCGCCCTCAACTAATTTTGATATTCTTAAGAAAGGATCCTGTAACAAAAACTAAAAGATGAAGAATTTTAAATGGCATAAGCAGAAGCACGTTATAATGAATAAGGGACATGAAGTTACATACACTTTTGGAAAAGACGTCTTTGTTATCCAAGCGGGAACAACGGAAGGAGATCTCAACAGAAGTCCTTGAATTAAAAGTCTCCTCGGCATGAATAGTGAGTGTCCCAAGCTTTCTTCTACTGTCATGTCCGCTTTTGTTTTGGAGCCTCAGGGTGAAGCTGCGGCTTTGTTTAGTCACTATCTGCCAAAGAGAAAAGAAAGAAAAAGAGGTTTTAATACCAAACAAAGATTAAAGAATGGCATTTTCAAGCTTTCCCTCATCATTTGGTGGATTGCTTGGTACAAAAATTGTGAAGAGTATGGATGCATTCCACCACGATAAGATGGCTATACTTCCGAAGAAGAACCGTCTCGATACTGTGCCAGAGAACTTACCTCGGATAAAGTGCAACTTGCCATGCCGAGAAAATCTTGATCCTTCAGATTTAGTGTCTGAAAGAAGGGAAAAACATGTTTATGCACTAATTTTATAGATGGAGAACTCGTGCTTCAGTTATATAAAGACTCGGAAGAAGTTTTACTGCAGACCTTAGTGGGGACGTTATGATACTTGGTATCTATGTCATACACATGAAACCTATATGCAAGAGGCAAAATAGAGAAGATCATATTAAAAAGAGGCTCACAGCAAGCACAAAGTGAACACATGCTATATCTCTATACATACTGGCGAGGAAAGACAAAGGATATATAGCTTACTCTAGTGATTGCACCATCTCGAACTGAAACACAACACTGATTTGCTCGATCCACTGAGGATTCAAAGAGTTCATTATGACTTCCGTGCGACCCAGTTCTTCAAGCTTTCCATCTTGTTTCTTTAGAAATGCAACGACCATGGGATCACTCTGAAAAGAAATAAATAAATTAGAGTGAATTAAGAAATATCACATGATGTTAACTAAAATTATATGCACCTCTTTAAAATAAAAAATTTGACCGTATTCTGATATATTGATAAGAATAATACCATAGTATATATCTTAAAAATGAAACGTCTATATTATCAATTTCGATAAAGTTTTATGAAAAATTTGAGTAACTTATTTTGTAATCCAGATAGAGTATGTTAAGATAGGCCAATCCCAAAGAAAGAGCAAGTGACGTGCAATATCCTTTCAAGTAGACAGCACATGCAGCCTCAAAAGCAATACCTTCGATGCAATGTCCCGGTCACGTAAGTCGCTTGCAGAGAGAGATAGCTGTAGCACAAGGTTGCAAAACCATTAAAATGCTCTTCCAACTCTACCAAGTTACAAGCCAAACAAGTGCACATAATTGGCTAGAAAAAGGGGGCTCATAATTCGGTTAAAACATGATTTTAAATAGCAATAACAATAAAAATTTCCGGTAACATGATGATGATGGGTAAAAAGTCGAAACATTTGGCAAATGACATAGGAAAAGGCGTAAGAAAATCAAACACTTTCTTTCGAGATGGTGTTTAAGTTCGAAGTTAGTACTCCCTAATTATTTGCTTCAACTGGCCACTGTTAATCGAATAATACAATGAATATTATATATCTTGATCTTTCAGTTGAAAAATTCCCTATCATGTTTGTGGAGTCCTTCTGAGTCAATGGATCTCAGTATTTACAAATGGTAATTCAAATTTGACAGCAAATTCTGAGTTCCGGCCGGCCAGTGAATGACTTGTACTGTGTTGGAGTAGAACGGGTTGACGAGCACAGGAACTTTTGATTCCAAGTGTAGGGTGTTGGCTTGTTTCGGCATGTTGTGATTTCGCCGTACAATTACAATATAATAATATCAGGCCACTTGATAATGACACGACAATAGGCGGGATTTGACAAGAAGAATATAATGATACAAAGAGGAGTTGTCAATGGAATTGGAAAGTAAATAATCCAAAGTACATGAAAAGGGAGAATGAAGAAAGTGAAATTAAACTTGCCTCGAGTTGAGTGAAGATAGGTTGAAATCCCTGAGACCTGTAAAAGAAATCGACGGCGTCGTTGCGTAGGGGAGGCGGCGTGGGGCCTAGCGCTGGGGAATGGCGGACCCCTCCCACTGCCTGCTTCCCTCCCTTCAGATCCGAGGCGCAGCTTCCCATTTGATTTCGCTCTCTCCTTAAACCCTAACAAAAATCTGCATTCAACTCTACGCGATGCGGTCCTCCTTTTATAGCAAGCTTGATCCTTCGTTCAAGATGCATTTAACCGCTTAAAAATGAGATCCTCTTTATCGAAGAAAATGGGATGAAATCACGAAGCAGGAACTGATTATTATCATCGTCACTATTATTATTATTATTATTATTATAAATATAATGCGTTTCAGTCACGTCGTTTATTTCTCTCTCTCTCTCTCTCTCTTCTAAATATAGAGTCATGAAATTTGTGGGCGCTCCACCGGGAAAGAGATGACCAACTTCGAACAGATATGTGTTAGAATTTTATCATTCACGTGCCAGTTACTATTCCATTATGTAGTTAATGAATTGTCATTGATAGCCTTCGGGTTTCGATCTGTATCGTAAGGAGAAGGCTTCTCTTTTTCTGTTCATCCAAAGTAGTCTGAAGATTAAGGGTTGGTATATGGAAATAAAACTTTTCTCAAATACATACTTTAAAATCAATTTAAAAAACTATTTTCAAACATATTTCAAATCTACGTTCAAAAGCGCGCTTTTTTAAGAAAATGTCAGATGCTCTCTTCACATCCGCGTTACCATTTTTTCTTTTTGGGACTGAGGAAGGGTGTATTATTATATTCAAATCAATAGTTTATAATAAGTCTCTGACTCAGCCTGCGTTTTTTTTTTTTTTGTGCCCCGCCAGATATGCGCGTCGTTCATTGATAAGCATCGTGCTATAAGATACACTTATACAGCAGAGAGTGGCAAATTAAAATCCCTTAAAAGATAACTCTTGATACTCCGAGCTCTGTGCCATGTTATATTCTAGTATCTTAATTTTGTAAACTATCTTTTTAATCATCCAATCCTAACTCCGATGGTCTCGTATGATGATGACAATTATTATTTGGGGGATTATTATAAGGTTTGAAATTGAAGCAAAGAACTTAATTTTGAACAAAAAAACAACAAACTTAATTACCAAAAAGTGTTAATGATAAATTAAGAATGTAAACATGTTATTTTCGAACTTATCACTGTATTATCCTCAGTTGTTATATTAAACCTTTGAGTAATTAAATATTTTTCTTCAATTTTATAGCAATCACTTCTTACTATTTTGAAAATTAAATATCTTGACATTTCAAAAAAAAAAAATTGTCCTCATTTAAAATTCTAATGCCAAAAGCAACGTTAATATTGAAATACTAAAAAATAATTTATAAAATATTAAATAAAACCTTTAAAATATAAGGAGTGCAATTTTACAATTGTATCATATGCAAGTAAGGATTGTGATTAGCTCTTGCAACCCATTAAATATGGACATTCTAAATTTGAATTTTTTTTATTTTTATAAAAAAATTATTTTAATGAGTCTAAAATCTAAAATAAAATTAATCTCTTACCTATCATATTTTAAAATAATGATTTGTTATAAAAAATTGTTAGTTTTAAAAAATCAGGCATGAACCGTTCAAGATCAAATCCATATGATATAGATATAATGGATTGGAAGTGCTATTACTTTGATGAGCACCCTAACCTGATCTATGAGTGAGTACAGATTCAGCATTTGGGGATAAAAATGTAGATTAGGCAATGCTATTATTCATCCGACAAAAAGATAAGGCCACTCAATTTTAATCAGCCAGAACATAATAAAACTATTCCGATAGACCATATGAAATAACTCACTAAAAAGTTAAAAACAATCTCAACAAAAAGTTTATTTCAGGTCAATTCTTTTCCTAAGCACGTGTCAAAAAGAAATCAAACAAAATAACCCTAAACTTGCCTGGAAATTTCTGAACATGTGACCTTTTTAATTCAAACTTTTACTGTTATCTCACGCAAGTTTGTACAATATTATATTTTTCAATTTCATGGTCTATTGTTCCAAAAAAATGGTCTATGACTCTTCAATATATATATATATATTATGTAAACCGTTCCTTATCCTCCTTACCTTTATGACCGGTCAAAATGCTTTTGGGTCAAATGAGAAGGGAAGCAATGAAAGGCTCGCAAACTTTCAATGAACCTCGCAGATGGGCCTCATTTGGACTGATTCCAATACGTATTTCACTGGACAAAGTCTAGAATCCATTTATACCCAACAATCGAAAAAGAAAATATAAAAATAGAGATTAAATTTTTTTATTGAGCTTATTGTAATTTTCCAAATATAAAAAATCATGTCAGAGATTGGGCAGCATGATTGACGACGTGTGTTCAGAATCCCATTGGCCAAAGTTGACACATCAAAATCAATGCAATTAAGTGATCTCATTTTTTGACCTCAAAATTAATTAAGCTCATTCAATGTTCCCACAGGTGCAGGAAACAACCGACTCATGTTCTCCCTAAATTGCTTGGCACCTACCACTTCACTTCTAGTTCATTGGGAGAAAAACAAAATCAGCCATATTTCTGATGTAATTAGAAGAAATAACAATATTCATACATAGGCAAATATCATCACCACTGGCTGAGATTCAATTTTTTTTTTTTACTTTTACCCAAAATATATTTTAACATGTCTATCTAAACTGTGCATATCTCATCACAGTTACAAGTTTTTGATGCTCATCCCTGTGACGAGCACTGAAATAGGTTGCCTGAGAAGAATACAACAAAATGCAAGTCCCCTGGAACAGAACATTTGGGCAGATTTTCAACAAAACATCAACTCATTAAGTAAATATGAAATCGCTGGCGAGATAGATACCTGACGTTCAACTACATTACTCTACTCCCAAGATGAACAGATTTTCAATTCATATTTGACTATTGGTTTCACAATGATATAGGAAGAAAATTATGCAAAAAATTATGCATACGTTCTAGGTAAGAAGATTATTGAATACAGCTTCCATTAGGACCAAATAAGCTGCAGCAACGTACACGGTAAGATGCTGCTTCTCATGTGTTTCTTGCGAGCAACTCCCTAATGAACTGCTTTGGGGCTGCAACAATAAGACCACCGAACAAGAAAATACCGTTACACACGATGCCCAGAAGACGGTGAAAGGTGCTGCAGAAAGAGATGGTGCAAACTAAAGTACTAAAATGACTGATTTGTTTTTGGGTACCTGGTAAACCGGTGAAGTTCTCGAACTGGACGAATGCTTGGTTGATGAACATTTCTGTGCCGTAGACGATGGCAGCTCCAGCTTCCTGAGACTCTCGAAGGAGTCTGGTCAGTTTGGGCGTGTATATGGCATCGAACACCAGCGAGTAGTGTTTCAGGGCTTCCTGGATCAATATGAGCCAGTCAAATTAAATCCTCAATTAATTAATCATATAGTTATTGATCAACCAAGTAATCAAACCTTTGGCACGGGTGTGAGATCGATGTTGGGTTTCATTCCCACAGATGTAGCATTAGCGAGAATCATGCCCTGCTCTGGGTGGAAATCCTTTAGATCCGAGAGGGGAACAGCATCTCCTCCCACATTATCAGCAAGTTCTCTGGCTTTGTCTGCTTCCATAAATACACATAAGTATATATAAAAAGAGTATGAATTACATATATCTATATGCATGTATATATGTAAAGCAGCAAAAGTTGGTTTCTGATGACCATAAGTACGATTGGCAACAACGACTCTAGCTCCCTTTTCTTTGGCGCCATAAGCAAGTGCCTTTCCCGCACCGCCAGCGCCAATAACCACGAATAGTTTCCCAGCCAAAGGCGAGCCGCTTCCCGACCAACCGTTTAATTCTGCCAATTATTAAACCCTTGTGAATACAGCAACGCTCTCACATAATGCATGTCACACTGGTGAAAGAGAGCTATATATATATATATATAAAACCTCGTAGTCCTTCTTCAATAGCTGTAATGGCTCCAAGATAGTCAACGTTATAGCCCACTAGTTTCCCATCTGGCTTCTTGATCATACAACTAATAGCCCCTATTGCCTGCAAGGCAAGAGTTGGTGAGACAGATCAAGGATGATGATGATAATAAGTAGGAAAGAGGTTTTGGGATCAAATCTACCTGGGCAATTGGATCGACCTCATCACAGCATCTTAGTCCATCCACCTTGTGGGGAATCGTGTAACTGTCGTATATATGTGAAGATAAATGACTAAGATATATCACACTATATACATATAATTAACCACAACTGGAAGACTATAAGACGATATCTATAGTACGGGTGTGTTCTCTCTCTCTCTCTCTCTCTCTCTCTCTCTCACACACACACGCACACCCACCCTCACCTGTATCCAACAAAGTCAGGGGAAGAGTAAGTGTTGAGGAAATTGGAGACGCTGTCGACCAACAAAGGCAAGTAAATGCCATTAAATCCGACCGACTTGAAAGCTGGATTATAAAGATGAGGGCTTTTGCTGTGACCGATTGGGTTTCCAATAACACCATGCACTTTAGTGTCAGCCCGAATGTGTCTGAAATTGTACAGCTCCAACAAGTCTTTCACGGTCGGCTGTCCAGGGGCTGATTCAGCTCCACCCTCCAACGAACCAAATGTCAGAAATCCTCCGAACTTGGCCGACAGAATCCTTGACATGAGACCCTTCTCCCCCATCGCAAGCCCTATCACCGGTACCTATATACATGCATTTGGCATGATATATATGCATGATTTGGACGAAATTAAGGTTGAGGGATGTGAAGGGCGTTATTACACATACTTGACAATGGGCAAGCACTTGGAAAATACGAGCATTGTCTACGATGTCCAGGGCGGTTGTTGCGATTTTGACCACGTCACACCCAGAAGCCTGTATTCTGGCGACAAGATTCCCCAATTCCTCCACAGACGGTGTGCTCTCGTAGTTATGTGAGGAAACAATAATCTTGACGTTCTCAGGCTTCTTCTCTCGGATGGAATTGAGAAACTCGTGAGCTACCTTCAAACACACCAATTCAACATCAGTACCAAGTTGGAATATATATATATATATATATGTATGTTGTTGCTTTCAAGTACTCCAAACCAAAAGCAGAATGGGGGCAATAGCTTTTAGCCAATAACCTTAAGCTCAACGTCAACAAACTCAGACCCCAGTTCAACGGCTAAACGTAGAGCGGCTTGTCGCTTGCTTTCATCACCATCATACTTTCCTCCTTCCCATGAGGGTCTGAAAAGAATGAGGATTATAATTCCCATTAAACAATAAATGTGGAGGTAATTATAGAAGGAAGCAATTAGGTGCAGAATTGAATGAGGCAGGCAAGACCTGTAAGTGACGAGAGTGGGCAGAGGACGGTGTCTGATGAGAGTTTGGAGGTGTTGTGGAGGGTCCAAGTTGTTGAGGAAATCTAAGCGGAGCTCCACCAGATCGGCACCGAGCTCTTTGGCCTTCCTCATGTGAAGCAGCATTTCGTGAACTGAGCGGCTCAGGATGGGAGCACATATTAGCGTCGAATTTCTCCTCACTTCACCCCCAATTTCAACATCCCTTGCAGCCAACTGCTACACACACACACGTCACCAACTCTTCTTAATTATATGCCGCATAACTAAATTATTCATTAGTTTTATGGAATCAAGGAACAAAAGAATGTCAGCTTCTTGAAATTACAAAAATTGTTTTTTATACATACCCATATATATACTCAGTCTGACCAAAAATACACACACACACAGGAAAAAATTGAATCGTGATCCGTGCCAGAGGGAATATAATGGAAATTTAATTGATAGCATGCAGCTGCAGATCCAGAAAACGCAACGCAAAAAAAAGAAAGAAAGAAAGAAAAAGAAAACAAAATACAAGCCTTCAAGCTTTCACATGATAAGACCAAGCATGTTCAGAGAGGGGTACCGAAAGGCTTCCCATGGCGAAAGTGTTGGATTGGGATGGCGATGCAAGTGATGAAGACAGACACCCTAATTGCAAAAGAGCAATGATGCGTGTGTGTATATTTATATTTGTGTTAGTTCCTGCATTGTCTTAGAAAGTACGCTGAAGCTGATAACTACAAGTATTCCATCTAACAGCCTCTGCTCAGAATAGCCGGTGGCCTGCACGTACACTTAACTCATCAATCCCTTTATTTTCAAATTAGAAAACAAATAATCCTATCACGCAACAAAGCAGGTGATCACACCCACCTTTATGCGCTCATCATTCCTTCTCCAATATATTAATGTCTGATCAATTACACAAAAACGTACGTACGTGCGACAAGTTCGCAACCAGAGATGCATGTCTCAATCACCCCGAGAAGGTTAGGTCGCCTCTGTGCGCGCGTGGGTATTGTAATTTTTGCACTTATTTGAAAAGCAAATCATTTGAATCATATTAAATTGAATTAATTGAGAGCAAACATCCATGAGCAGGTTGCTTAATCTTGACGGGGATAAGCAAAGAAGACGACAATTAGGGGAATATCAGGTGAAATCTACAAAAAAAAAAAAAAAAGGAAGAGAGATTTGATTAGTACAGCATAAGACATACATGCATGCATGCATACATACATGCATAGGCTTTCATCTATGTATACACTAAAATCTATTCCACCAAACCACTCTCCAATTACCGGCTTCTCAGTGGCTCCAGACTCTGTTTACTGTTCTTAAGCAAAAAAAACGGATTGCACTCCAGGACAAAAATCACATTGGGCTTAGTGATAGCTAACAGTGCATTAATGGGATATATGGCTCCGCGTCAGCCTTGAAATCATGTAATTATTTTCAAATTTCAAATATACTCCCGCCACAAATTCATATTTGTTTGTTCATCTTTCTTTCTTTCTTTCACTCTGCCCCAAGACGTTTTCTTCAAGACACGACCCTCATCCCAGAAGCCCTTCTCTCTCACATTTCACATTCGAAAATCCCCCTTTCTTTGGCCGTGCCCTAATTTGGAGACAGGAAGTGGGGTACAAAACCAGGGAAGATGACGACGAGGTTCAAGAAGAAGATAAAGAAGCAGTTCATGAATATGGAGGTTCAAACTGTGTTCATGGAGACCGCCACGGCTGGATCTACCTAACTTTCCACTCCTGGAAGTGAAGTCAACATCTTGATGTAGCAGGTCACCGATGGTTATGGCCTCGAGGTCTCAGCGGGACTACCAAAACAAGATCAGGAAACGACCTTCTTCCTCTTCCATTAAGATCAGGAACTTTTCGATTGTTACCTTGCATAAAAAATGGAGTCATGGTCATTGTCAAATGGACACTGGTTAATTTTTATTTCCATTGCTACCTTGCATGAGAAACTTGGGGATGATCTCGACACTCCGATACAACAACAACAACGTCAAAATTTCAATATCCGATATTATAACACTTCATTATAAAAAAGAAAAAAAGATCACTATAACCTTTTCATTTTATTAAAAAATTTCTGATTACAATACTAAAACTTTATGCTTAAAGCTGCTGTTAACGACAAAATATATACACATAATTAGTTAGAGAGAAAAAATTTCTCAACTCAACAACCTCAATAATGTTTTCCTACTTTTTTAATGTTAGATAAATCTCACCTTTTATTTTCTTAAGAAAAGGATAGTTTTTAATTTTCAAGACTTGTAATCTTGTATGCAACTAAATTAGGTTAAGATTCTTATAGTTTTTTTATTAAATAATCAATTTCTGGAGTGATAATCAACTTTAGACAAAATATCTATTATTACCAAACATCACTGTTACATCAGCGACATACTCATTGATTGTAATCAGTTTTATTTTGTGCTTGTTTTCATGGACAAGGGAAATCTTGAGCAAATTTTTTCAGATGAAGCAGTTCAATCTCTTCGCCTGTGCTGTGTGTTCATAGAACACTCAAATAACATTATTAAATAGAACTTTTTTTAAAAAAATAATTTATCCCAATATTTGAATTTGTTGTGATAGAATACAATAACATCATATGTGATTTTATGCAGCCAATTCCACCTAATAAGACTCTTATTGTTACAATAAGAGCATAATAAAATTTGTATAACTTAAGCACCGCATTATCTTCAACTAGCAAGTTTATCTTAAGGAAATGGTACGCATCTTCACTAGTCACTGCTGTTAAACACCTTGTCATTTGTCAACATCAACTACCAGTTAATTTTGCTACACAGTTAACAAAACCTACGACTTTTCTACAACGAAGGATTAGAAAATCAACAACCATTAACACAGATAATAGATATGGCCACACGAGGCATGCCTGCCCTGGTCCTTACTGGTTCAGGCGTATAGGAAAAGTCAGGAGAACAACATCATGTTGTCCAGTATCCCCAAGAGATCTAAGTAACAAGTGATAACGGCAGCAATGCAGATTCAAACCTACCTTCGAAGACTAGGAGGCTGAGTTCCAAGCACGAACCCAACCTTGTCGTGACCATATAGCATGGCATATTACAACGTGCATATCCGGGTCACCTAGGAGGATCATGGTTAGGAGTACCGATACCAAAGTTGTTAGTGGGCGGACCAACCGGAGCTGGCATTCCATCAGGTAACATTACTCCACGGTGGAGCCAAAACATAGGTTGACGATATACAGGAGTGGATACCGGGGCTATGGAGGGTCTTATGGCAGTTCGAGGACGTTTGTTGTTGTTATTATGAGGTTGTACTTGACGTTTCTTGGTGAATCCGTCATTAACACGTTTTTGTTCCGGCTGTTGCACTTCAACCTCGGAAGAAGGCCCTGGTGTAGTACCAAACCTGTTCTCCTTCAGCCTTCTCAGCTCATGAATGCGGTTCTGAATCTCCTTAACCAGATTCTGACACTCAAGTTTGTTGTCTGAAATGCACTTTAGGACAGTTCGAAGACAAGCTAATTCTTCATCTCTAGCCTTATCCTGAGATTTCACATTAAACATCTCATCAATGAGCATTTATGTGAAATTGATAATTTGAAGAAAACGAATTAAATAGAGGGCAAAATAACCTTAGTTTCGAATGAACTTTTCTTGGAACGCCTCTGGGAAACCTTTTTTGCATTCTGCACATATTCTCTCAAGAGATCAACTGGTGGGATCTTGTCAGCCAATTCATATGCGCATATAAATCTAACAGCTTCAGCAGGCTTCTGCTTCTTGGCAAGGTTAAGAACAAAATCTGCCAGACATAACTGAATCAATTTTGCGAATATTAAGAAAATTTAGTTATTTATAACTAACGTATATTAGTTTTCCAAACTATATTTTTAATCATGCACATTGAATTACAATTGATAGAAACCGCATATTACGAGCAATCAATGGATACTTTGGCAGAAAATTATAAATTTGGGAGACAAGTGGGTTAAAGTCTTGTAATTAAAACTAAATTCAACCCCCAGGTAGCTCTTACTCTAGGGTCTGTAGGTTGTACCAACTACCAAGAACCAGATAGTTCTCAACTAAAAGATCTCATGTCACGTATTTTGTATTCTTCCCTCCAATGAACTTTTTAAACATAAAAAATGACACAACTGTGGAGAAAATATTTTTTTTTATTAAAAGGTACTTCTCAGGTCAATAGAAAGAAGTGAATGTAAAAAATTTTAAAGTTCAACCTTTTGTAAGGAGAGAAACAAGTCTTATATTGCCTGACTGGAATTAAGGCTGACATCAAAATAAGTATTGAAATAAACACATTTTAAATAAATAAGTGGAAACCCCTTCTTCAAGATAAAATGAGAACTTTTGGCCCCAAAAAAAAAACGAAATGTAGAGGCGGCAACAAAATTTTCAGAAAACATACCAGAAACTTTAGTGGCAAAACCAAGTGTCCGGAACAACTCTACAGCTTGTTCGTGGTGAGCAGTGATCTCAAAGAGCTTTAAAATTTCATCTTCCTCAAATGAAGGTACTAAACCATAAATGGACAAAAGAAATAGAAATCCCAGAACCTCCAGAGATTTTTCGGTACTTCCTCTCATCTCAGCCTTCAACTCATGTGCTAGCCTCATTGCTTCTTCTCTTACTTGTGGTTTAATATCTGGTGAGATTCTCATAAGCCACTGTAGCAAAAAAATGTGACTTTCAGCAATGGTTGCGCTTTTCTCTTCCTTTGCACTTTGTGGAACAATAGGGTTCCGTATCATATTTAAAACAAGTTTCGCTGGATCCAATGTTTGGGGATCAACTAAAATGCCACTGCCCATCGACCCGCTTGCATTTGCTTGTTGATTTACAAGCAAATGTAAATCTCTTCCATCTGGGGTAGCACCAAACTGATTATCTTCACACAATTTAACTGCAAAATTAGCTGCAAGACCTTTAAGCCCCTCACATTTGTCAAAGCATAAAAAAGCTAGGAGACATATGTACAATAAAATCAGATGATCATTATAATTCCAGTTGAATAGCTCATATGGCCTTTTTGCACTAAAAGCCAAATATCTCAAGTTGAATAGCTCACATCGCCTTTTTGCACTAATACTTCCACAAATGATCATTATAGTGACATAACTAAATCACCAAAATCATATGGGATCACTGAGAGGATGCAAGGAGAAAAAGGATGCATTAGTAGATATAAGAATACTTCAGAGCAGGGCCGACAAAAGTAAAACAGAAAACAATGAAAAGGTAATAGGCTGATTATCTATGGAAGATAATGAAGATGCGCTGTACATTAAAAGCTTTCTAAAGGTTATTCCCTTTATTTCATAGACAGAAGGACATAGTATGGATGATAAAGGTAACCCATAAGAAATTATGGAGATTGAAGTGCACTGAAGTAATACAATTTTTTTTTTATCTTCATGATGTAGAATGTAGAATACACATTAACTACTGAGAAGAAATTTTGCTGACTAATCAGAGACTCCAAATATTATTTTATTTTCCTTCTTGGATAACACGCACATTATGATTTCTTTAATATCTTCTCTTTGATCTTGCTGAACTACTCATCTTCTCATGACCGGACTAGGAAATTCAATCAATGTAGCAGCTCATAAGCATTGGCCACTGGCAATGCAATTTTAAAATATGAAACTCTATAATTATATTGCTTGTGGTACCATGATATATTCTCTTTTTCTAACGAACTTTTCCATTTTATGGATTATACATGTCTTTGAAAAGGCAGAAAACCATAACCATTTGGCAAATAGCCAATTCATGCCTCTTCCCACCCTCATTTCATACCAACACCTAATGGAAAAACCACTTGTAAATTAATACAAAAGGATAATTAAAGAAATCGATGGAAACCATTAAAAACGATAAAGGTTAAACTGCTTATGACGATTATTACATATGGATCATATGTAAGAGAAGCATAAGGGGGACCACACAAATTTAAGGGGAAAACTGTTTATTAAAACTTGGTATGGCTAAGCTAGAGAAGGCAGCACATGTTTACCAGGTACAGTCTTGAAAATACCTAGGGCTTGTTGTAACTCAGACGTCTGACAATGCTGGGAAATAATATCCAGAAGCATATGAAGTTCACTTGCATTAAAGGATGAGCCTAGATCAAATACAGCCACAAGCTTCAAAAACCCCAGGACCTCCAAACAATCCTTATCACCCATAGACAAATTCTCCTTCCACTCACTTGCCAACTTCATTGATTCTTCTTTCACATGAGAACTAATTACGGGTGAAGATTTCTTCAATTCATCTAGCAAAAGAATGCAACTCCTCCTTATAATATTAGCATCATATTCAGTGTCCTCTTTGCTTGAATTTGAAGGATAAAATCCCTGCATTGAATCTAGCACCAATTTAGCGGGGTCCACTGATGCTTGGAGAGCATTTGATACCCCATGGCATACCAATTCATAATTTTTCAAGAGCATGTTAAAGAGCGCCTGCAAATTCCTGCTATTCTTTAAACTATTGGTATCTACAAAATCCACGTCCTCGGCCTTTACATGTGGGAGGAAGATATTGCCCTTCTGTATCAATGCCTTTTCGTCTTCAATTGATTCGCTTAATAATTCAACCTGCTTTTGTTTGGACTCGAACTCCTTCATGCGTTCTTCAAACTGTTTCTCTTTCAATTCAAGCTTCTTCACTTCTCCATTAAATCGTTTCTCTTTTGACACAAGGTTCTTCACTTGTTCATCACATTTTTTCTGTTTCATTTCAAGTTCCATGAACCTTTCTTTCGTCTGAAGTTTGATGACATCTAAATCGTTCTTGTTTTTTTCAAGCTCTCCAACCTGATGATCAATTCTTTCCTGCAAAGACTTGAGTTCTTCCTCTTTTGCTACAAGGTCATCATGGTTTTTCCCTTTTGATTCTAGTTCCCTAGCAAGTTCAAAAATCGACTTCTGAATTGAATCAAGTGCTTTCTCTTTTGTCTTGAGCTCCTCATCACATCGAGCAATTTTCTTTTGGATAGACTTGAGTACCCCCTCCCTCTTTTCATAATCGTATTTATATTTCTTCGAAAGTGCCTGAAGGTCAGCATCTTGTAAACTCATCTGTTTCTCACGTTCTTTAATCAATTCTTTCAGAGAAATAAGTTGTTCTTCCTTTTTTCCAAGATCCCAGCTGCATTCTCCAATGTTCCTCTGTATTGACTTCAGCACTTCTTCACGTTCGATGATCAAATCCGTGATCATTTTGAGATCCCTATTACACTCTTCCTCTTTTGACTGCAGCTGCTTGTCACAGTCGTTTATCAATTTCTGGATAGATTTCAGTTCTTCTCCCCCTACGTGCAACTCCTTCTTACGTTCTTCAACACTTCTTTCAATGGCACGATATTCTCTCTCTTTCAATTCAATATCTTGGCAACATCGTCTCAATTGTCGTTGAACATGACCAAGGTCTTGTTCCTTCTTTTCAAGCTCTTTGGACCGCTCTTCAATATCTTTTTCCACCAAGTGCAATTTATTCTCTTTTGCTTTTGCTTGTATCGTGTACTCACCTATTGATTTTTGAACCGAGGCAAGCTCTTTATCTTTCGCCTCAAGTTGAGCAGAGGATTCGGCCATCGATTTCAGTATGGCTTTCCAGTCCTTCTCCTTCTTTTCAAGCTCTTCGACATGATCTTGAATCAAATCATCGAGAGAAGCAAGATGTTTCTCCTTCAATCCGAAATCGTTGGAAGCTTGCTGGCTCAAGCTTTTGATTTCTTCCAGTCTCTTGACTTGCGAGTCAACTTTTTCGTTACAATCATCCAAGGACTTCTGGACAATACGCAATCGTTCCTCTCTCTCGCGAACCAGTTCGGAGCACTCGTCCAAGCGCTTCTGGATCAAACTCAATTGATTCTCCTTCAACTCAACCTCTTTTTCACGGACATTAAGACTTTCCAAGCGATCTCCAGTCATTTTAATGAGGGAATCAAAATGTTCCTGCAAATCTTTCCACTGTAGAGAGAACAAGAGGAAAGAGGAAGCTTGGGATTGTAACTGCTCGTATGCTCTTCCCAAGTTATCTAGTTTCATCCCAGCCACTCGCAAATTAGATGCGATCTCCTCCATCGTTCAAGTAGAAACAACGTCGTCCCTCGCAATATGTATTTCAAAGGATAGGCACAAGGCGAGTTCAGACTTGAAACCCTAACATATTTGATGTTATGAAGCAGGGAGAGGGGCATGCGCCAAAGCTTGGAGGCTTCGACTGTGTTTGCAAAGTTGAAGAGCAATGGATAACCGGTAGACTGTTACAGCGAAAGCGCAGACGTTGCTTGACGGCGAAGAAACACCGCTTTAGACGCCCTCGGATAAACGATGAACTTCGTTTCCAATGAATGCAGAACTTATATAATAGTAATACATCCTGAGATTCATGTTTCTGGCCCAAAAAAATCTTATATTTTGGCATCGTAAAGATATACCGTTTAAAATTCAAATCAGAAAACATTGAAACGCTCATAACTCGCGAAGAAAAGGAATAACATTAAATAAATAATAAATTCTTAAAGCTAACTGGAAGACAAACTGATGGGCAAAACCAACAATTTAATTGAATTATAGTAAAAAAACAAAATCGGACTGGACACGCCAGAAATCGGCGAATGGGCTATGGGTCCAATTCGGACTGGTTGGATCGGTGGTGCAAACGGTATGCCTCTTTTTTTATTAAAAAAAACTTAAAAGTTAGAAATATTAAAAAATAGAATTAGAATAGGATAATAATGTTCATTAATTTTTTTAAAAAATATAGTAATAAAATTAACATTTAATTCTATATTTTCTATTTAAAAAAAATTACTCAGAAGAATATAAAATAAAATTAATTCATTTTATCCAATTATTTTATCAAAGATATTTAATTAAACTCTAAAAATTTAAAATTTGGGTAAAATAAAATAACATTTTAGGTTTTATCTATTAATTTTTTTTTAAAAAAATATAATCTATTAAATTATATTATTTTAATATAACCTGTCTAACTTTGGTTTGACACATCAACTTTTGAACCATTATTTCACTTGGTTCAATTTTCGGTCTGATTTTTTAAACCTTGAATTGAATTGAATGTATTTATGCATTTTTTAATCATAATGAAGGTTTAAATTATTAGTGCTTTTTGACGGTCACTAAGAATATCTTCATCTCGTCTTTTTTCAAAAGCAAGCAGGAGCCAACCTTAAAAATGAAATGGAGAATTAATCTTTTGATTTATAAACTTTTAACCTGGTTATAACTAATCTTTGAACTTTAATTTGATACAACTTAGTCCCTATAGTTTTGATTCGATTATAATTCAACTCCTATAATTTTGATTCGGTTGTAACTCAAGTCCTATAGTTTTGGTTTGATTGTAATTCATACCCTATAATTTTGATTCGATTATAACTTAATTTCTATAATTTTAATTCGGTTGTAACTTAATTTTTATATTTTATAATTTAATCTCTAACATTTTATTATGCATTTATATATATGATTTATTTTCTAAAATATAGAGATTAAATTATAAAATGATTATAAATATAAAAATTAAATAGCACTACGTCAAAATTTAAAGACTGAATTACTATTAAATCAAAACTATAAGAATTTAGTTACAATAAATTAAAGTTCAACAACTAAATCACAATTAGGTCAAAACTATAGAGACAAAAAGAGTAATTTTCCCAAAAATGAAATATCAAATGCTAAAGGGAAAGATCATTCACTCATTCCCCTGAAAATCGCATTGTAAATTTACAAGCAAGCCAAGCAAAGGAGAGAATACGTGATGATGTGAAGAGCATCCTTCCAAGTTCCAATAAGGAGGGCACGCCTTCTGTATATCTGCGTTTTTTATTTTTGGGTAGAATCTATACATAATTAGCTAACTCTAACTTTTTATTTATAAATAATAAGATTAATGCGATCTATTTTTCAAATTTCATATAGTACACGAATCCACATCAGTTATGCAGAAAAATTTAAAATGAGCATCCTTGAATAGAAACATTCATTCAAGTATTTACGCAAAAACTCCAGCTATTAACAGTAGCATAAACAGCTCAAAATGTTAGCCGCTTCATATAAAAGATGTCCCGAAAGTTTCAAGCTTCAGGAGTGCAGGCGGTAGCCAAGGAATGCACAGATAAGCGCCACCATGCAGACATACAGAAGAGGAAACCCAACTTGAACTTTCCGAGCATCTCTCTTACTAAGATCGGCCTGCAGGCATGAGAACAAAAGCCATCAACAGTGATGGGACAAAGTGCCCTCCCAACTTATACGATAGATTCGAATTCGAATAGAAGAATACTAAAACATACTATTTGAACTACAAACTAGATTTTATGTTTAAAACTGGAGGTAGTATTTTATTTTCATCTTAAAGCATCAGTGATATTGCATTACATGAAGTCATGAAGATAAGAAAATATGACGGGACAATTGACCAATAAAACAATATTGGTAACAGTGAAAGACTAGAGAGTATGATTTTTTTGGCCAAAAAGAAATAGTCTTGCGCTTACTAGTTTTTCTTGCAAGATCTTGTTCTCTAGACTACTTGCCATCCTTTCCTCTCGGAGCTTCGATATTGTTACTCCAGCCTGCACAGGAAAGCCAGAAACTAGAACATATATGTGGTTGGATCGTATGGAGTAACATCGAACTCAAGAACCACATCATAATCATCCATCCAATTAAACATATAAAATAATTCACGACTAAAGGACTGACCTCATTTAACTTGGACTCAAATTCACCTAGTTTTAACTTCATCTCTTCAATAGATGCCATTAATTTCAACTCCTCTACGCCCTTTGATACCTTTGATTTCGCTTCTCTTTCAGGCTTTAGTTCCCCTACATTCATAGCAGTGTTAAAGTCCGCATCTTTTAACTCTTCTAACTTCTCAATAGATTCCACTAATTTCAGCTCTTCTACGCCCTTTGATATCCTTGACTCTGTTGCTTTCTCCGACTTCAGTTCCTCTCCATCCTTTGCAATTTTCGGCTCCAAATCTTTCAACACATCCATTGCTGCTTTATCTGGTTTCTGTTCCTCCACATCTTTCACAGTGTTAAACACCCGATCTTTCTCTGGCTTCAATTTCATAAACTTTTCCTGCTTTAACTCCTCATGATCTATCTTATTCTCTGCATTCTTAACAACCTGACAAATGACATATTACAGGAATAGGCTATGATACATTAGCTTTCTAACAAGTATGCATTGAACTAGTGGAATTAATAACCCACCCATCACACAAACATATGCACAGGACAGGAGAGTGACAGCACTTCCAATTGTGACAACAAAAAATCCAAAGGGAACTGATACCAAGTTCCTAAAACATGGCTCCAATCAAAGTACACAGAACAGTATTAATAAAGCTTGAATTTACTCAACATCATTCTGTTATATAAAGTACAAAAAGTATTCATCAAATTATGAAAACAACTATCCACAAATTACAGTTTGCACACCTTCCAATTGTGTAACTGACAGAGTAAATAATCCAAGGATTTGAAATATTGAGATGATAGAGACAGAGATTAACAAAGGAAAGGAACTTTAAACCAAGCATGAAAAGATTTTCTCTGACCATGTGTTCCGGGGATACAATTTCATCTGCACTGACTATCTTATCATTTCCATGAGCAAGCCCCTTTTTAATGTCTCCATTAACAGGAGATGCTTCGGCTGAATGAAATGGGCTAACCAGGGTCACTTTCAGTTTCTCTTCTTCAATGTATCTGCTGGCATCTTTGGCAAACTATGATTTACAAATGAAGTAATAAATACTACAAAATATTGATAAAAACAACCAACAGAATCTGCAAATCACGGCCACATCCATACCAAGCTAGAAGTAATGTCATCATTAATCGTCCCAACAGGAACAGTGGTGCTTTGAATTAAGAATTTGTCCTTGCACATCAGATCTACCAGTGCTGTTCGTTGAGCTTGCATTGTGACTAGGTTTATGCCAAACAAAAATACGTATATGTAAGTGAATTAATAAACCACAAACCAATTTCACTTACCGTCTTCTAATTCAGTCATATTTGCATTCATTTGACACCAGTAAATAATAACTGAAAAAAGAGATGAAAATAACATATGCCACAAAAAAGTTATACCTACGAACACACAAGAAGATTTTGGCATGAGAACTCCTACATGTGGCCGAACAGAGTATTTCTTAGGTGAAGTTGTCTTGATCTGCCAAAATCAGACCTAAATGATTTAGCTGCCCAGTATTACGTATTAATAATACTGATTTCCATTTCAAAAAAAATAAACATCAGTTGCTGGTGGAAGTAAGAAAGATGCTCGGACCTTGAAAGCAACATAGTGATGGGTGTTATTAGTCAACTGAACTGCGCATGAACTTTGCTTCTTTGGTTCAACTGTAAATGCCAAAAATTGAACATGTCAGTGATTTCGTGGAGCATCTAGACGTAACGAATGAATGACTAAAAATACTGAACTGAGACGTTATGAAAAATAAAACAGGGAACGTTTCTGACCAAAGAGGTACGGATTAGCTAGGAACTAACAAGCAATTTGTGTTTGCAATCCATCCATCAATATCAAGTTTACTGATGGATTCAGTTACAAAGATGAACTGGAAATAAGTTACGTAAATGTCTAATGGTTTTCAGGCAAAAATATTTTAATTGCCAGTAATCAAGAATAAATATTATTTCTAGCTAATATATTAATATGTGAATTCAAATATAAGAAGGAAAATATGGAACACTTGCATAGTCACAACCCAAGAAGGAAGGCTAAATTAACAAGTGAGAAGCTTCAAGAAAGGACAACCATGGGCAAATATTCACTTGTTTACGCACATGTAAACTTAAGTTCCTTGGGCTCAATTTGCAGAAGTCCTTTGCTCATGACTAACCCTCAGTATATTATAATCCAAATTCAGGCTAATCAAACCAGCATCCAGAACCATTCCACGCCTCTCAACCTGCATTTCATTAGAAGTGAAAGTATGAAAACTGAAGTTGAGGAATCTCAGACGCTGCCTACTTAAAATAAGAGAGTCTATATTCACATAAGGCCTCAAAAACTCATCTTCTTTCCTTATACTTTAGTTTCCTTAACGAACACATGGAAGAGGGAAGCAAAATTATCAAAAAAAAAAAAACAAGAAGGGAGGGAGCAGAGTCGTCTGAGACGATGAAGACCAACGTCTAAAAACGACAGAGATACCACTCGGTCTGAGTGAAGAGACAATTTCTGACCAGAAAGGAAGAAACAGATTTAGGCAGAGAAGAATAAGAGAGGGACGAGCCACGTCGTGTGACTTGTGCACCGGAAAAAAGAAGAAAAACTTACCAAATGTAAACGATGAAGCCAAAAGCTCAAGAAAAGACGAACCAACCAGATGAGAAATGGACCTTGCGTGCTAGTAAAATACAAAAACAAGCAGAGGACTTAAGCAGTATGCTTTTCATGCACGATCAGAGGAGCTGGAAATGGGAAGAAACTGGTAGGCTGTGTTTACGATGGCATATTAGCGAGGGCAGAAAAGGGGGAAGAAATCAGGGGATAGCAGAAAGGGGGGAAAGAGAAGGAATGAAGATCGAAGTGAAAGTGGAAAACAGAGGGTTTTCTAGCTGCCTTGGGATCATAATAATAGTGAGTGTGAGTGATGTGGAAAACTGGGAGCAGTAAATGGCATTCGCTTTTAATTATTTGGGCTAATATAATAATCTTTAATTTATTCTCATTTTAATTCTGATTAATGAAATTTAAAATAAATGATTTTAGCATGTATTTTATTTAAAATATTAATTTCTATAATCTTATAAAAATATGGTTAATTTAACCTAAATCAAACCACTATTTACAAATTTGATAGTAAAGATTATATTAAATCCAAGTATTTACTTTACGGAGTGAGAGAGGAGCAGAGGGCACAGCGAGAAGCGAGGGGGGAGGAAAAGTGAAAAGGACAGGTGGAACGCATTGATTGTACCGACACGACACGAATGCAGTTCGGCGCAACCGTTGGGCAAAAGTGCCGGTCCACCCGCCCCCCCCAACCCACCCTCGTCAATTCAAATGCTTCAAAGGAGCTTTCTCTGCTGCTTGTCTTCGCGGTGAAATACAAATACAATTTCTTCTGAAACTAAACTGAAAATCCATTAAAACTCAAATAGTAAATGAACTTTTGCCTTTAACCTTAACAATGGTACATGAGAGTCCAAATATGCAGCTTCAAGAGCTGATTCGCTCGATATCGTGGTGGGACTTGAGCCAATCTGTAACCATTTGCTTCCTGTGATGAAGTCTTGAGCATGAGCGGGCAGGCAAACTTCTGTAACCCCGTAGTCTTTTCATTTGCCTTTCGGCGTTTGTGTTGAAATTAAGATATCCGATTTTCTGAGGATTCCCATAAGATTAAACGAGGAGGAAATGTTAATGTAGTGGAAGCATACATCTTATACAGAAACACACTGAATGACACCGATATAATCTATAACCCATCAATTCAGTGGATTCCATGGAAGAGTGGCGAGATGCTTTCCTTAACACGTGGGAACTCGACTTACGCAGTGACTTTTTAATGCACACTGATCCCATTGCCATGCATGCGATCCTTTATCTACTTAACATACATATTTGGTACATCTTCTAGTTCTGGGCACCTCTGTTTGGCATATACAGAGCGATTATTTCGTTAGATATTATGTTTTTTATTCTTCTATAATCAAAATTTTCAATATGATACAAATAAAATGTTCTTAGAACGTTTAATTACATATTGCTTCATCATAGAATTTATACATTCATCATACATTTACCAAACAGTCTGATATTAGGTATCATTCCGTACCTACGCCGCCCTTTAAAAAAGGCTGCTTCTTTTTTTTCGGTGGGGTGAAATTCTCTGTGTGTTTGCTTTTCCCCTAAAATACGGTTAACAGGCCAAGATAATGCGATACAAAACACCAGATACATTTATCTACATATTTTTGTGAACCGGATGTCCTGCAATTAGATACTGAGGTCATATCCGGCTCTGTTTATCTTCACTCCCAATCAGCATCGAAGAAACCAGCATCTTTCATCTCAGAGTAATACACGTTCTCAAGATGCATATCTTCCTCCTATAATAAGGAAACAGTCAGTCAGCACAACGCAGGCTATCCATAACCATAAATATGACAGAAGTTTGAACATAAAATCCATAGTCAGAGGATCAAGTGAAGAGCATTATAACCTGGAAAAAGTCTGCCAGAAATGTTATATACAGAAGAGGAAGATAAAAAGCATGGTAACAGACAACAGTGGCAACATAGAGCCTGCGAAAACAAGTAAACACAAAGCCTTAGAAAAAGACGCCGTGGTAAAACAAGGTTTTAAAATATGCCATAGAAAGACACAAACCAGAAAGCAGAAGCAGCCCCATTTCCTGTGAGGCCGCAAGAAAAGAGTGCAATCGCATTCAAGATGAACATGATTGCAATATACTTGTAAAACGCAGGCCTGGCTGCAGAAATGTAATAACATTTAGCAATCATGAAACGTTATAGAAAGAAATGATATGGCTGATCCACAAAAGTGACTTACCAGGCAACCTTTCTCTCCACTGGGAATGGTACATAAACAATATGACGCCGTAAACGGCAGTGAGCAACAGCTTGTGGACAATCCACAAGTTCCACTTCACATGATGGCTATTATCACTGCTGTCGATGAATAAGGGGATCCCAAATCCAAACAGATATATAGCCTAATAATAGGGAAAACAATTCATCTATTAAATAATGAAACCCAAGATATTTTTTCTTTTTTCTGGAAAAGTAGATGAAATGCAAAACCTTTTCGCATTCATATTCATTACATAAAAATAGGCACTAGGCTTACTCCTCTGCTTGCACTGCTAAAAAGAGCTTTCATTTTCCTTCAAGTGCTGATCACATTCTGAACATGACCAAAAGAACCATAAGGCGTATTTTGCAGTGAATATCAAAGAAATACCTTCAATGATATATCCAAACCAACGATAAGCCCTGAGATACCAAAAGTCCGGGTTAATGCTTCTGGGCCACTTGCTACATTTCCCTGAAGTAAAAAAGCCAACAAGCTCACTTCCAGAAACAGCATTCCAGACGTAGTAAACAATGACAGTATGTTCCATGCCAACTCTTTCCCAGGAGTGCACTCCCAAGCCTGAGTCAACAAAAAAGTCAGGACATCAGGGGTACTAGTAGACAAAAATACATGCAGCATTATAACAACTCTAGGTCTACCATATGTAGAATGCACCACAATATATGAACTAAAAGAGCGTCTCTATACCAAATGAAGTGACATAAACACTCTACAGATTATGATGGTGACAAAGAATAACTAATACAGCTTCTTTTGACGTATGCTCACATGAAATTGATCAAATTGCAGAAACAACATAAGAAGCACTTCACCACCATATCATACAGAAGTATTGATACAATCTATATAAGCATGTGGATAATAGTTCTTCCGAATAATGACAATTATGGACCTCAAAACAAAGCGGAACTTTTAAAAAATATTCAGTACTGAAATATGATAAATTGAGCACTTAAATTAGGCCCTGATTTGATATTATCAATGAGTTCTTAAATTTTCATTCCACCTAGTTCTTCACAATAATTTTTGCAATGAAGGACATGAATTTCCAAATTGCTTTCATCACTCCTATTTTAAAAAAAGACTAAGCAGAGAGAGCAAAACTAAATAGAACACTAGATACCGAGTTACTGACAGACAAACGACTTTTATAAAGGTTGCGATGGGTTAAACAAACCACAGGATGGTGTTAGGTGTTGACGCTTATGTGCAGCATATAGAAGCCCAGCGAGAAATAGATATCAGTTCTATGAAAGTGCTGTCCAGATTTAAGTGAACATAATTGTGATCACCTCATAATATTCCAGCGGAATTACACCAAAACTTGTATGGTCCAATGCTTAGAAAGGGTATCAATTATCCAACTGACCCTTCACAACTTACAAGAAACCACATAACGGACAAACCATGCGGACATTAGATTACAAGAACGAACCTGGAGAAGACACCAAACAAGATTGAGGACGCTAACAAGCCAAAGGCATCCATAATATGATACTATAATGTTAGACCGACCATGTGAAAACTTCAAGAAGCTCTTCTTCGATTGGATTGCCAAGTAAAAGACAAAAAGTAGCGAGGCAATGATCAAAACCGCATTGTGCCAGAACCCATGACACTCTAAAAGCCAATCATAAAACCTGAGGGCGGAAGCATCTGATTGTACTGAATTAAAATTTGAGGCTTGCGTTATCACTGTCTCTGAAAACATTTCTCTGAAAACTCGCTCCAATATTACAAAAAAAATCAGTTTGGTAGAAATCACATAAGGAACCCTAATCTAAATTCGATTGAACTGAGGTAGAGAAAAGGGAATTCAGGGAAAAAATTTCGACGCAGGAAGGTTAAAATATTCCACTTGCTCGCTCGCGTTTTATTATTTTGGTCATCATTCTCTCTTGATCAAATTACCTTTGATCCGTACTAAAAAAATATATAATACCTCCCGTGGAAAACCGTTGACGTTTTGCAGCGAGTCAAGAATTAGTTAAATCATATATTTATCATTAATTTTTTATCTAATTTATCGAACTTACAGATTAATATATTGTGTAATCATATAAAAAAAACTATTTCAGAATATATAATATTACTAAATAATTTATTAAATTTTTAAATTTTTCAAAAAAATCAACTAATTCTTAATTATTTTATTTATTACTTAATATGTAGTGATAGATGATAGGATAGCAAGAGGACCTCGTTGAGGTTTGATATTCATTTTTCTTCATTTCTAATTCTTGCAAATGAGTTAACCTGATTAATAAAATCAGTCATGTCCATACCTGTTAACATATTAAAATCTAATTTTCATGTAAATTAGATATTTTATACTAATATTCTTAATATAAAATTCACTTTAATTTAATATTTTCAATTGATGATTTTTTTAGGGGACATTAATGATATTGATATTTAAAAAGGGGGCCCTTATCCCCCTCAACCCAAAAGGACGGGTGTCAATGTTGAGGACCCGCTCCTATATTTAAATATTATTTATTAATGTTATCTATCTTGGTTTTTTTAGAAATTAAAAAATATAAATAAATTATTTAATTATACATTATATTCTAAAATATTTATATAACTAAATAAATTAGTTAAAAAAATAATAAATACATTCATTAATTAATTTCTTTAAATTTTTATAAAAAAAAAAGTTAATGTACTTTTATATTAGAAGTAATAGAACATCTGTTAACAAAAAGAAGTAATATAACACCATACATTCCATTAAAAGAGTCATTGCGATTTTATTGAAAGTTTATTTAAAAAACTTCTCTGATCCTATGCGAAATTCAACTCATACTATAATTTTGAACAAAACATTTACTCTAATTCTACCTTAATTATATGAAAGGTGATTACATGTGATACCGATACATTCTATTAATTATATTATTATGTTGACATAATAATGCAATTAAATGTAATTATAATTATAACGAATTACATCAAATCAGATAATTCCCATTACATAACTTTTAGATTGCAACTTATATAAATTAACATGTAGATTTCCCAAGAGCTTCTATTGCTTTAGGGAGAAAAACGATGCTTCATTGAAGTTGCTATATGTAGTATCATATTTGACACAATTTAACAATTTAGGAGCTCTCCAGCGTTTCTATTATACCATTTACATATGGCTTGATACTACACTATTACCCTACAGTGTCCTTGCTGGCCTACTCATTGATTGATCATCTGTTTCTACTAGTTGCATCCTCTGCATAGATTCATTGTCACACAATTGTTTCATGATGCATATGCCATCCATTGTTTGTTCGACTTGAAAGTTTCTTTCCCTTTTTCCCCTCCTCTTTTAGCTACCCCCATGTTAACATTCTATGCTCTTATATCTAGGAGGTCATGAGCTTAGTAAAACTACTTTCTTGAATTAGTTTAACTTGGATTCATTTTTGTTGAATATCAGGATAATGCTATCCAACACTGGTTGAGTCGTTAGAATCATAGGAGGTAAGTGGCAAGAGATTCTGACCATCCTTTTAGGATTTAGTTGGTGTTATAAAAAGTATCACTTTTTTGGTGCATGTATTGTGTGTGTAGATGCATCTGAAAGCCTCTTGCCTCAAAATTATTTGTAATTTAATGAAGGCCGGAATGCGAGGTAATAGTTCATTACCCCTACCCCGTTCAGAACCCTGCTCTTTTGGTTGTTCAGATCCATGGAAGATGGCATTTGATTGCTGTTTTCACTTGGGGGAATGTGTTTTCTGCTGTATCTCTGGTTTCTTAGCCTTCATGCGTCAGTTTTCTGTTTATGATTTCCTGTTTGGTTTGGCGCTTGATGATTTTCTGTTTGGAGCTTTATTGTGTGAAGACAGGGTGGGAATTATCACAATCCACAAGGATCTGAGGAAGAGATTTAATTATCCAAATGTTCATTAGCAATTGAGGAGCATGTAATGACAATATTTAATGTAAGAAATGACAAATTTATATTTCTTATTTGTCATCAGAATTTTTCAGTAATCAAATCATAGATCCTCACACTAATTCCCAAAAAATCCTCGTTAGGTGAATTCTGGACTTTTCTTAATTGTCTGCGGTCTTTCTTTTCTTCCTATTATTGGGATGCATCCTCTCTGTAATTTCCTTTCTTTTAAGCCAGGATAAGGAGGGTCTTTTTTGTTAGTATCCGTTTTGCTCCAGGACATTTTTGCGTTAACCATGATCATTATCTTATCCCTCATCATTCTCTTACCGGAAGCATCTCCGCAACAGAATTGACCCGGTGAATACAGCACTAGCACTGCTGTGTTGATTTGATAGGAAAAAAACTCATTTCAACTCCAAAAATTTAATGCAATGTGATGACCATTGTGTGCCATAGAGTCTGATTTACAATATTCTGGCTTTAAGGAGGCATTGCCTATGGTAAACAACCTTATCTATACACAGAGGTGCTTTAAAAATAATAATAATAATAATAATAATAATTCAATACATGCAATATACGATCTCCACAAAATTTACACAGCACGCTATATACTTTACACGTTACTTGGCTTTATTCTCATTGCCACTGATGACCGTTTCGTTCAGTAGGTGAGCCAGGCTCCACAGGAACAAAACCCCTGCCTCCAAAAACTGGGCGCATGAAGGCGTTATCAAACTTACGCCAGTAGCGATGAACAGTGTGTGTAGGAGTGGTGAGTAATAAACGAATGCTACTTGGACGAATAAGTGAATTTCCGTCAATATCAGCTTCCGAATCTTGGGAAGCCCCAAGAAGTGGCACGGTAAAAGATTTTGGAGTGGAAGATTCCGTTGTGACCACGCTGCTTGTGCGTTTAACATTAGGTAGCAAATACCTTATGAGTGGCTTAGTCATTAGACCAAATACCTGAGGGATTGGCATTCAACTACGTCAGCACCATCTCTGAGGAAATTTATTTTATTAACCCACACATCTGACTCAGAAGAGCCAAATTGTGGTTAGTAATGAAAAAAGGGGGTTAAGGTCCGGCGATGCATAAAGAACTGGCAAGGTGAACTCGAAAACGAACACATACTAAGATATCTTACCACTGTGCTGAAGAGTACAACTGTGATTGTGCTAGTGATCATCATTGCATGAGATCGCAATTGAGTATGGCCCGACATGGTGAACTGCATTTAGTAGTATTTGTCAACACATCAACATCTCCATGTAAGAGCCTATCATCAGTGATCATTCATTCAATGCTTGCAGAAAGTAGAATTGTTCCTACCTGATTATACGCAAGTGCCATGGAAACAGAACCTCTCATCAGACCAGCCCACCATATGATCACCTAGAATAAGAAACTTGTAAGCATAATTTGTTATCCATGAATGTCTGGAAATACAATATTCATTGAGTTATAGAAATACAGCCATACTTGCTGCCTGATGCTGATTTTCTCATTTGGCGACTTTTTAGCCAGGTTCGATAGGAAGGATAGGGGGAAAACAAAAGCTGCTCGTCCAGTTAGTACCAGACCCAGCAACACCGAACTCACTGCTACTGATTTTCCAGGGCTGCAAAGGAAACCAAGTGTAGCACATGAGCTGTTTTGTACCAAAAATAGCTTTTATTTTGAGGAAAGTAAGATTAAAAATTTGAGGCTGAGATGGCCAAGACAAGCAGAAAACTTGAAGCACATCAATGGGCTATTCCCGTGAAGCAGCCATATCAATGAAATTATTGAATAGCTTTAATTAACCTTCAATATACTAAGTGAATGAGGTGCAGACATACGCAAATGCCAGTTGGCCCCATTCCTAAAATGAGCTCGTCTGCCAGCACCTTAATCTAGTGAATTAGGGGACTAAAATCTCAAAAGAATCCTCACTATATCATATTTGTTGAGATAGATGGAGACGTTAAACTTTTCATGAGAGCACATAAATCAAAGTCTTGATGAATGTTAGGTAGTCCAAGAGAAAAATGGGCGCACCTATCACTAACAAACCTCCATTTATCGATGTCCAGGGCATCTATACCAACATAAAGGAAGATAAATGTCTCAGCAACAAACGATAATGTTGCAAAAACATGCCTGTGATCAGAGGAACAAATACAGTGAGATATTTATAGAATCGATTAGTGCAAGGGTTTTACTACCTCAAACAGAAACATATAACTTGAGAAACTTTGTTCAAAACCATACTTCGTAGTGACTCTGGAACTCTCAGTCACATTATGCCAAGTATAATGAGACATTACAATCCCGCAGAAGAATACAGTGAGGATACCACTCAGATAGGTTAACTGCAGAAGATGCAGATGTGTTATTGTCATGCATATACCCATGATAAATGAACATGATGCTCTAGGAGGACAGTCTACAGGAAAACACTTAAATGACGCTTTGCAAATCTTACTTCAGCCAGCATGTAGGAAAGGTATGCCATCAGTATCATTAGAGCAACTTCACGATCGGTGGAGTGCCTGAAGTTTGTTCAAATTCACACATAAATCTGATCCAAGTAAGAAAATTGTCCCCAAGATGACATTCATGCATGTGACAACAGATACTGACATACCCTGACCCCCAAGGAATTAGAAGATCCCAGTGAACCAATGTAAGGACTAAAAAATAAAACATGACTGAAGAAATTTGATGAGTATATTTTATACATTTAAATAGATTTAATTTTTGAGTAGGAAATAATTATTATTATTAAAAAAAACTCCTATACCTAACAAATTGATGCTCTTTCATCTCTGAAGGTTATCGGCACCCAAATGGGGTGAAAAACCTTTTCTCAAAAGTTCACTATTGAGTTAGGAGAATCACCTAACCTATGGATCCAATCATATTAATATTACTCAATGTGGGACTTTAGACACACCATACTACTTTAATCTCGAAGAAAAGAAGAATTTTCTACAGCATAAGACAATAGATCACCATTATAGAAACTAATGACTGTGGGACAGAAATAGTGAAGATAATTCTGTTAAGAAAATACCTGCCGATATATAGCTTTTTAATAATATAAGCACTAAGTAGACCAGTCTGCAAGGTGATACAGGTAAGCTAGATCAGAGCCAAAAACCAAGTATATGCATGCTGCTAGTTGCATACATTTGTGCATGAGGGAATTAGAAAGACCAAGACAGTTACCAAAACACCAAGCAACGTGCTTGTCGTAAACAAGTACAGAAAGTTGCCGAGAAATTTCAAAGCAATTCCAGAGTCTAGTTGGTCGAGGTCAAAGCTTTGGATTGCATTGAAGAGCACAACAGACGTAGCATCATTCACAACACCCTCCCCAAACACAAGGCTGTAGAGTAAAGGTGTCTCGTCCTGATTTAACACCTATACGATCATTTAGAAGTTAGGTACTCAGCAATGCCATCTTAGTTGCGGTGATGACTACAAAACGTATATTGATCCATACCTGCAACGTGCACACAGAATCGGTTGCAGCAAATATTGCACCGATTGCTGTAAATTTTTAAGAAGTTAGTAACTACCAGAATGACAATTTGGCTTATACATAAAAATGACAAATTAAATAATTACCAAGATAATCCCCAATCTCAAGTGGACCAATGCCCATCTTTCTAAAAATTTGTGTAACACCTGAAACAATACATCAAATATTAGTCATAACTAGAAAATTTGTTGCATGGCACCATAGCCAATTCAATGCATCATTTCTAATTGTTGCAAAAGTTTTACATTTATTTTAAAACCAGCCCAGCTACAAACTAAAATCGGTGATGCCCAATTATTTCTTGGGGTGAAGTAGACTCTCCTCCACTTTGGGATGTTCAGGTTATACAAATCATAGCTTCGATACAAATAAAATTTATATTCTTCATGTAAAGAAGCAATGCATACATACCAAAAGTTATGATGGAGCAAGATATTAATGTACCAACAGCACCAAACAGCACAATAGTGATGAAATTTACAAAAAACTGCTTCTTTTTCACCTGAAACCTGGATTACATTGCAGAAAAGAGTTTAGTAGCAAACTAACAACAGCTATCCGCCATAAACCGATGCTAACAGTAAACTAGAAGAAAATTAAAAGTTCTAGGGGAAGAGTGCACTCCCTAATCGTAATCCAAATTCCTATGTCATTGGTATAAAAGCTGATAACTAAAACCAAGTGAACAGAGTACTACTACGAGCCACAGTAGCATTTAAAACCCAGACTCCATCAATGCCATCTGCTCCTAAAGTTCTCTACCATAAATTACGTAACGAGAACTATAAATTGTTCTGTGAATAAGCACAGCTGCTCTGCAGAAATCTCGAAAAGCTTATACTAAAAAAAAAATTTTGAAGGGGAAAAACATGAAGGCGTGCAGAATTTATTATATTTGCTATATTATTATGGAAAATTGGGTTTTTCAGAACAGTTCTGGATAAAAAAAATTGGGATTTTCATCTCTTCATTAGTGAATGGTTCTCAAGAAAGTGAAACGTTTATTAGTTCGATGAGACGATGACAAATACAGCTTCAAATACTGACAACCCATCGGATAAATAGATAGGGGATAAAGTTTACCCAGCATTAAATATGATAGGAGGCAGAAGGTATATAAAGAAAAGATCTTCGCTGAAAACAAGAAGATGCGAGCTTTGACCACCCCTTATCAGCAAAATGACTACGCCAGTACAAAGACCCTACCAGCAATTGACATGAGTATCAGTCATGATATAGTAAGTGGGTAAAGAGTACTAATGATAAAGATACGAAGAATTCATTCATCCTCAACATTACAGTTATATACATATAGCTATTTTCGGTTGAAAGCGAACGCTTACAATCAAAAGGGCGGTGATCGACTCATTCATCCATCGATTCTCTTCGAGTAGATGGCCAATGACAATACAAGCACACAGGAGTGCCACAAATAGGTTCAAGGAGACCACGGAAGCATGATCAGAAGTCATTAGCAGTTGCAATTTTGGAAAAACGGAAGTTAAATCAAAAGCCATTTCGTCCGGTCTCTACAATGAACAATCAAAGGATCAGACAGCTCGAAACCTTCAAATTGTTGTTGAGTTACGAAGTTCGAATTCACTTAGAACTTGGAATCTCCAAATCTATGTTTCCGAGCTGTCCATCTTAATAACGTTCGGATTTTATCAAAGTAGGCGCCTGCAATTAGAAAAACATGCAAGATACATACCCGATAATAAAAGAGAAGATCTCACAACCAAGACCTACTTCGAAATACGATATGCAGGTACTTGTGCAAATTAGCTTGTATAACATTGGCCATAAATTACTGCTGTTCAAGTCACTACAATATGCGTAGGAATTAACAAAAAAATCAAGGAAATCGCAATGTGCAGCATAGTAAGAGCCATTTTTTACGGATCTGGTAAGCTTCGACATGCAAGATCAAAGTCCGGTGAAATTCTTATACAAGGAGTGGCGAACAGGATTTAAACTAATAATTCGTTAGCATAGCTGCGTAACATACAAGCTAATTGCTCACCGAATCGCTTTTAAGGAGCGTGCTAATATAGAACACTGTGAGACACTTCACAGGCTTGGAATCTCTTCATCAACTTGGAAAGAGACGGAGCATTCACGGACTTCGAACAGAGAAAGCAAGGGAATCTATCTCTATCCCAACTCAATGCAAATTGGATGATCTTCAACTCTCTAAGGTAATTCGAGAGAAAACACAGGACACGAAAGCTCTGGAAGTGGACAACGTGAAAACAAGCAAGGAAAAGCTGCGAGAATAAAAGCTAGCCGCACGCACGAGAAAGGTGATCGGGAAAAGGAGACAATAATTGAGGAGGAATTTTGTTTTCTTTGGTTCTTTTCAGAAATCTTGTCAGCAGGGAAGGTCCAAGATAGAATACTATGGCGATGAAAGCTCTGGAAATGGAGAGATAATGGAAGACAATGGCGGGCAGAAGCAGAGAGAGACAGAGAGAGAGAGCCGTATGACGTGTGTTGCGGAAGTCATAAGCCATAATAATAATTGAAACAATTCCCTCTGAACTGTAAACGCATTGCCAGCCGTCCAATGTATAGATAGAAGATGAGATTTTTAAGTCGTACGGTGCATAGGTGGCACAGCAGATTGGGCAGGCGAAATGATCACAGTACAAAAAACCGGACAATGAACCCGCGCCGCTCAAAATCGGTTATGAACCGATTTGGCCGGTTCAATGTATCAAATCCTCTTCAAAGCTAAAAGTACGGTAACAAATGGAATTATAATGGGAAGATGTAAATAATTAATTTAAAAAATAAACATTTAATTATTTATTTTCTATTTATACAAATTTACGTATAAGGAAATAAGATAAAATTCATTCATTTTATCTTAATTGTTTCGATCATTTATATTTAATTAAACATTAAAAATTTAAAATATGCATAAAATAAAATAATATTCTAAATTTTACCTATTAATTTTTATGAAATAAAATATAGTCTACTAAATTCTGTTATTTTAGCATAATTGATCTGATCAACTATTGAACAACTACCTTATTTGGTTCAATGTCCGATCCAGTTTTTTAACCTTAAAAATAATATTTACTATGGTAACATGAATGAATCACCATCCAATAAAAGAAAGCGATAAACTTTAGAAACCACTACTCCGTATATTTTAGGAATTTAGGATAGGATTTATATTATATTATTATATATCAATGGCTTCCAAGTTAAAACATGATAAGATTCTATTTCTATCTGATTTTTGGGTGCATGGGCTATATATGTAAGCAAAAATCGTTTATTAACAAAATTATGGATAGTGAGATTTGTATATACAATTTTCTAAGCTGTGAGAGAACTTTTTTGACCAACTCCGTCAAGCTAGACTTTGAACATGTTTGGTAAATGCTGTGGAGAATAGATTCTGTCTCGGATTGCGTAAAATAGCTTTTGGAGAATAGCTTCTGAAAAAGCTGGAAAGAATAGCTTTTTGGAAAACCATGGTTTCCACCTCCAAACCATGGTTTTGAAAGTTAAAAGCTATTCTGGAGAAAAAAAAGTATGTTTGTCTACTACTTCTGAAACCATGGTTTTGGACCCAGAAGCTATTCTGCATTTTCGAAACATGTTTGTCAACAGCTTTTTCAAAACCTTGGTTTCCCTTTAAAACCAAGAATTTAAAGATTTGCCAAACATGCACTTTGTTGGTTGTTTTACTTCGATGTTATACATCTTCTATAAACGAGATAGAGGCATAGACTGCTAAAATCCACGTGGGGATGGAAAGTTGGAAGCCGGACATGAGTAAGTAGAGTGAGGCTGGGCAATTAATGCATGGGTTGGTGTCAGCGTCAATTCTCTGGTCTTTATCGGGCAAAGAGGATAATGAATGCATGCAGGTGAGTGTACATCACGAGTCATATTGCTCATGTTGCAGCCGTCATCTTTATCTTTAGGGTGAGAATATAAGTAGTCGTCTGTATCATTACACACCGGAACTGGTGGCCGATATGATTTAGTTTTTATATTCTGTAGTATTGAAATTTTCTGGTTTTGTTTTTAGGAGGAGGTTTTATCGTCAACGATGACGTGACATCTCTCCTTGTATGTATGTACATGTGTAAGTGTAACCTTAAGCTAATAGTGTCTCCTTAAATAGGATTAAGTATAGGCCTTCATCAGGATACCAGTTTAGTAACTTGGCTCCTCGACTCCCCTGGCATTCTTATTTCTTTTTTTTATCTTTTTGGCAATTTTATTGATATCGAATGAAAGGTACAATCGCGGGGCATCCTTATTTCGATAGTTTAAATTTGAATAATACAATGTGCGTGTGTGTGGGTGTGCCGGCCCCAGTCCGCTACTATAGCGATTAACACACGTGGGTTTTTTTTCCTAATATATTATAAACAGTAAAATTTTTTACCTAAATACTACACACACAATTATTTACACATATATTACACTTTATCAGTAAATCTGTGGGACCCACTGATAACAATTTGAACTCGTTCACGCAGTGAACGAGTTCAAACAATTTTTCTTTTAAATATTGCTTGGAACTCGTTTCCAAGGTTTCCCACCCCCCAATATCCCCCTCCCTTCCCTAGCGCCCCCCTTCCTAATTAAAAAAAAATTATTATTTTTTATTTTTTTAAAATACTTTTAAACTAACTTAAAAAAATAAACGAAACTCCTTACAAATTATATATAGTTAATCAATTATTTAGTGTGATATAAAATTACAACTGAAGCATGTATTACAACTCTTAATTTTTCCTTCCTCGTTTGTAATACATGCTTCTGTTTTAATTTTTTTAGAGTCTGTATTAGAAGGAAAGTAAATTTGGGGCTTGATATTGCACATAAATTAAGGAAGTGAAAATTAATAATTTATATTTAATTTTAATAATGGTTTTCCTAATCCACTCAAAAAATATAATGGTAAAAAAATTACAACTGAAACATATATTACAAATGAAAGTTATTTTATGAATTAAGAAGATTCAAAATATATGTACCAAATATTTAATTGTATAAAAGTTATGAAAATATTTTAAACGACAATGCAACTTATGAACATAAAGAACCTATGAATGGTTTCACGTCTTTTTAATTGCTTGAAATATGAAACTACTACCCTATTTTTTAGTTAAATCATTACACTTTTGTAAATGTAATGTAAATTTAAAATATAAAACGTAGAATATAGTAAGCAATTTATTGAACTTAAAAAAATTGATTAATGAAGTTATTTTATTAGTTAAAAAGTTATTGAAATTAAAAATTAAGAATCTTCTTAATTCATTCTTAATTTTTTTACCATTATTTTTTTGAGTGGATTAGGAAAACCATTATTAAAATTAAATATAAACTTTTAATTTCCACTTCCTTAGTTTATGTGCAATATTAAACTCTAAATTTATTTTTCTTCTAATACAGACTCTAAAAAAAATTACAACAGAAGCATGTATTACAAATGAGGAAGGAAAAATTAAGAATTGTAATACATGCTTCAATTGTAATTTTATGTCACACTAAATAATTGATTAACTATATATAATTTGTAAGGGGTTGATTTTATTTTTTTTAAATTAGTTTAAGAGTATTTAAAAAAAATAAAAAAATAACTTTTTTTTTAATTAGGGAGAGGGGCTGGGGAAGGGAGGGGGATATTGGGGGGTGGGGGAGCTTGGAACTCGTTCAGCTCTTGAACGAGTTCCAAGCAATATTTAAAAAAAAAAATATTGTCTAAACTCGTTCACTGAACGAGTTCAGATTGTTGTCAGTGGGTCCCATATATTCACTGATAAAGTGTAGTATATGGGTAAATAATATTATATGTGTAGTATTTAGGTAAAAAAATTTACTGTTCATAGTATATTAGGAAAAAAACCACACACGTGTACCGATGTCATTGTCACGCATACTAAGCTGAACAGATAGGCTAATTTAAGGTTCAAATTATCTGTTTTTTCTTTTGGTGAAAAGGACTGTATTGCATTAAAACAAAAACAAACGCAAGAGACGCAAGGAGAGTACATGGGAAAAGGCCTCCCAGTATCTTTACTTCTGCTGATCCTATATGAATATCCCCAACGAAAACTTCATAATGATCAAAAACTAGATCGGGACACTTATACATAAAACACCCAGATCATTACCCGCAAAAAAATTGATCAAAAAAACAAATTAACCTCAAAATATTCCAAATCTGTTTACTTAAGATGCACTTTTAATCTCTGTTCTCCAAAGTGAAAAATGATATTTTAACCTATTAAGATATGTAATAGTATTTCAATATTTTAGTAGAGTTAACTTTTATACATAGGTACTGTTTTTGTGAGTTTCTGGGAAAGATAGCTTCAGTGGGAATTTCGGGAATCCAACAGTATATGATGAAAAACCACAGTACAATGCCTGACACGAAGGTGAGTGAAAGCGGGAAAGAATAGCTTGGCCAGTAATCGTTTATTGAGATTCAAAGTTGGTCTACAGTGGTCTAAAACAGAAGAATTCAAAATGAAAGCTCAAGTGAGAGAGAGAGAGAGAGAGAGAGAGAGAGAGAGAGAGAGAGTTCAATCTCCCTTTGTTATAGATTGGCCAAAAAATAAATAGGTCGAATCGTGGTTTGATAGCCGTTGAGCGGTTACGGCGTTGCTCTTGGAATCTAGGCCACATGGGTGCTAAATCCGTGAATCACAACGGTTTGGTCCGACATCCGTGGAGACGTGGATCCAAGACGAACGTTGGCATTGTTTGTTGGACCATCGCTGACGCTAGTCGCAGGGCTCCTGGCAAGTCTTGATAGCGAGGGCAGTTGCTAGGTCTTGTCCTGGACTGCCGTTGGCAATTGGACCGTCGTGAGCTTATTGGGCTGGCTGAACCCAAAATCATTTTTTGGGCATACAGGTACTAGGTAATTTGTGCCCGTTTTGTATAAATTATTGTACATTTTTTGTCGTCAAGAGTAATATGACCATTCATTTCCTCTCTTCATTTCCCCCAATCAAAAATCTACAATGACTATTATTTTATATCGTATCCTGTTTTTCTTCTTCTTTTACATGACGGAAAGAAATCTTGCTCTCTGTTATTCCTACTCTATATTAGTTCACAGCTTATGCCATGAATCGATCGTGACGTACTATGATCATTAGATTAATCTTTTCATCAACATATCATTTTCACTCAACTTTTTTTTCGGGAAATCATAAAAAGGTTCTAAGGAAAAAAATATAATCACCAAAAAATTTAATCACAAGTAAATAACATAAACATATTAACTTGTATGCTGAAACTTGTCATTCTATGTCAAGAAACATTTTGGTACATTTTTTCTTTGGGATCTCACGGTGACCCCTCCCCCCTCCCCTCTCTCCTTTTCTAGGTCAAAAACTAAAGTCAAACCTAAAATTCCTTAATTATTTTGCTTCACAAAAACTGGCAAGATAAATATTTCAACAAGCAGACGCAACAATAGCTTTCATGGCAAAGGCCGTTTAACCTCAAATTTCGGTGGGAAGGACCCGAAATATTGGATCCTCAAAGCCATCCCAAACCCCACTTTTGGATATCACACCATGGCTTGCTGAACAACTAGAAAACCTTCTACGGCTGTCAATTATTCTGTCCACCTCAACATACTGTCTTCTGCCAAAGCTAGAAAAAAATGATGAAAAGAAAAGGTAATCATAATCCCAGACTACTATATGATTCTGGCAAAATTTAGCAGGACCAGGATGCACTCAGAAAATATTATATAACATTTATTAAACAAGCCACAATTGCCAACTGCGGTTCCGGCATGAGAAATAACTATACGTATTACAAATAAAGAATTTAAACCTGATTTTATGTTTCTATGAGCCAAGAGAGGAAGGACACAAAATCTCGTACTCCCTCCCGATTTCATACTTCGGTAAGTTTCAGGGGTTTTTAGCCTCCAAAGTATAGCAAAGAAACCCCACAATCAACATGAGCCCGTTTCTGTACACACCCTGTCATGAGGTCAGATTAATATTACAATATAGCTGCCAGTCCGACAGCATCCTCTTCACCGACCTTGGATTCAGGAGCATTAGATGAGCTACGCGGCCTCGCTGAATGACAAGGAAAAGAGGTTAAAAGTTGAATATGGCCGGTAAAAGTAGTTATCACAGACCCTAGACTCAGACAAACTTAATCCATCTTTTAAAGAAGCTTAGTCTCAATACTTGGTTGCGAATTGAGAGGCCTTGTAGAGTGTGATCATTCAAGGAGAAAACATTACAATTAGCCCCAGGCCTCAAGTCTAAATTACATCATCAAACAATTGCTACCAAGATAAAGGCTCAACAGAAACTGCAGTAATTTATCAAATGCCAAACTCTACTATCCAGAGATCAAAATTCAAAAAAAGTACCAAGACAAGTAATCACTTTGTTGGCTAAAATAAAAAATAATCACTTACTTGAAACATTTGTGATAACGTTCACACTTTTCTGAGCTGCAAGCGCTTTCAAGTTGTTTCCAGCTGCTAACAGAAGCAGGCTCTTCATATGCTGCTTCTGCTCCTTTGGACTGGCTGTTTTTGTTAAAGCTTCTTCAAAAGCAAGTAAATCGTGGGGATTGATAAAGGGGAGGGACAACAAAACCTGAAAAGAGTGATCAACTTATGAAATATTCTAGATGTCTCTTATCTGCAAATATTTACTCCATCACAAAGGCAACATGAGAGAGAACAAACTACTAACCTGTCTGGGAGCTGGGTGTCTATCGCAGAGATACACAAATATTTCTCGACAGAGGCTGACTAGCTCAGAACTGATTATAGCATTTGACTCAAGGGCCAAACCCTTAATAATGGAAGTAAAAAGATCTCTAGCAACAAATTCTACAAGTTCTGTACAATTTGTCGATATTGATAGAACTATCAACACAGAGCAATACGAGGAAACTTTTGACACAGCTTCACCATCAGTCCATGTAAAAGCTTCTAAGCATATATGCAGCATTGGCAGCGCTAAACCTTTATGCTTCAGAAGGAAACTGTGATATACAAGACTTGTGATTAAAATATAAGCCAGCAAGCTAATGTCGCAAAATGCAAATGCAACAAGTTCCATAACAAGAAAACATACCCAACCATAGAGCTTGATGCAACTGAATCCAAGCTTTTCAGAGAAGAAGTGTCTAAACGACTAACATGCCCAGACTGCTCTAAGGAAGGGAGTCCAACATTTAGGGGTGGAGAAGCAATAACAGAGAGGAGCAAACACATCTCACGTGTGAGATCCCTGAGAAGTTTTTCCTCCATCACTTCTACTTTCAAGTCTGATCCGGCGAGAATGCTGTGAACATCTGGAACCTTTGCTCTACCATCTTGTAGAAGACTAGACCATGAACAGCTGAGAGCCTGCTGAGCATAGATAAATAATGGGTGCAACAGCCTTTCCAGCCAAACCTCCCACATATCCGAAGGGCAATGTTTAACCAAAGGAATCAAAATAGAATGAACAAGCTGCCTTATATGCCTGAACTCCATTGATTGTATATTCTCCATCAAGGCAACATCAACAGAGTGCACATCAGAAATTTTGAAAAATAAATCCCCAACGGTTGTTGACAAGCCCAGTACATTATATCTATCAATAAATAAACCAAGGATTTAGTACTGCAATATAAATGTACATAATGAACAGCAGATAAATAATTTTCTTCTCATGCATGCTTACCCACTGTCTCTGATTCCTTTCAACCAATTTCGTATATCAGACTCATTTGGTTCTGCATGTCCTTCCTTACTCATATTGACCTGAGATCCATCCATTAAAGTCAAAGTACCTTTTGACAATTTCGGGTTTCCTTCTCCAAGAAGACTGTATCTTTCAACATCACTCATGCTCATTGCAGCTTTGGTTTCCACAGGTAAAGTTTGGTATATGGATGGGGACCAAAGAGAGTGTATAGCACGGAGAAGCTGGAAAAATCAAATATGCTACAATTATTAATACTTGGTACAAAAAGAACATTGATAAGATCAAAACCAAGCATGATCCATTTTCCTTCGAATTACATCAATTTTAGATGACCAGTGTCTCATGGGATGTACACATACTTTTAAGAGAGGAGGCAGCATCCATAACAAATGAGAAGCCATCGGGTTTGAAGAAATTGAATTTGGTATCGAGCTGTTTTCTATATTCCAATAAGCTTTCTTCATGCCACTCCTCTTTAGTGCCTTCTCAAAGAATGTCACAGTATGAAAAATTGACCACATAACTGGTGCTTCTGAGCACAAGCGAATTAACCCTGGTGGATCGGACAGATATTTCTCCTGCCATTCCAATTGTGTCCACTGTTGGCTCAAAGGTTCCAATAGCCAGGCTAAAACTTCCTGTTGTTGTTGAATCCTGTGCCAAATTAAGAAATAACTGGTAAGGCAAGGTACAAGAGAAATTAATACAGAGTTGTCATTTGATGATTACCCAGCAGCAGAAGCCATAACAAGAAAAGCTTCACCCAGAAGATTATGCTCTCCCTGAAGCAAACGGCCCTCCTTTTGCAAACAGGCCATGGTATCAGCAATGCCCTACAGCAAAATGTAAGAGTTAAAAAGATATTATAATTTCACGAATTATACCCCAGGCCTTAGGCATATTAACCTGAGAATATCAAAAGCGTATGAAGTGAAATTCAATGTGGTGACTCGTGAGAAACAAAGCTATATCAATCATAAAGGCAGTTAAGTTCAACAGATTAATCTTGACGGAATGCTTTCTGGCAAGATAGAGGGGCCAAAATAAATTAGCACATTGACATTTTCAGACAGGCAACACAACAGCAGGCTGATAATAAATGGACACACCGTGAAAGATGTTCTTGAACATACATTTAGAAAGATTAATCTTCTTGGCATCTAAGATAAAAATAGTTTGGAGTTAACAAGACAAATGTGTATTATATATTTTACATCAGAAATGAAAAGGAAGAAAACGAAAAATGAAACAAATGAAGGATAAGTGAAGCATACAACAACAAAACCGTATCTCACTAGGTGGGGTTATCTACATGGATCACATAATGCCATTGAGCTTGATCAAAAACTTAATCCATGTGAAGTATACTCCAGCTAATTCAGCAATACTGCCGAAAGTGCTGATTTCTCATTATGACTGAGTCTTAAAAGAGATTTATTCAAAAGTTAATTAATATTAATAAATTTCCATAACCTGTTTCCTCCTCTTTTAAATTTAGTTTCCGTCCCAGGGGGCAAAAGCCAGTTCCATTCATTTAGCATTTCACCGACATGGTTAGTAAACAGCTCAACAAATAAACAATGTACCTTCATGTGAGGTAGAATGCTTTTGTCAGCAGCTTTTGCTATCCGGATAAATGATGTACAAATTTGTAGCCTTGCATGACGTGCACTAAATGTTGAAGTATCCTACCAAGAGGAATAAAGTCTTAACCAGCAAGCCTAAATATTTTTTCAGTAATTAAAGTTAAAAGTATAGCTGGAAAAAAGATTGTTTAGGGAACCTTGATGACAAAAGGAAGGGAGGTAAGAAGCTCAAATAGTTTATTGATAACACTCCCAACAGCATCAGGAAAATACTTTAAAAATGGACCCATAGCATCCAGATAGTGGCCAAGAACTTCCACAAGGGCAGGCTCCGTCCATTTTATAGAAAGAAGTTGCTGAAGTAAACCTTCAAGGCAAATAACCAGAATCATTAAGGAACTAACACTACAGCAAACCTAAATACAGCAATAACTTTCGAAAATTCAAAGAAAAAACCTTCAAATATTCTACAAACTGCAAGCTGAACTTCAGCATTTGCCTTAACAAATTCATTGGAACTATCAAAAACTGCATTAACAACATTCTCCAAAGACAACTGCATGCCTTCCATCACAGCTAAGTCCTGATGCAAGAAAAGCAGAACCCTTGATCAGCAATTATAACATGCATGAAATGAAGCTGCAAGAAATTAAAATATTAACAATCATCGAATTGAAAAGTTGAAAACAATCATTTAAACCTGAGTCGGCGCCGATGATTGCAACAGGTTCATAATAATTGCACTAATTTTTTCCGAAACTTTAGTAGCAGCCATCAGAGGTTTGTAAGATGAAATAAACCTAATCAGCTCCAACTGTTATGAGGAAATATTCAACAGTAATATATTTTTAGAAGCAATAAAGTTGAACTAGACAATGGGATGGTAAAGAGAAGATCAAAGGAGTAAATATATTCATAGTAATAACGTTTATAGTAATTCCTTACCTAAATTGACCAGAATCTCAATCATTTGCATTACATTCATAATATAAATTGATCTCTTCTTTATTGTGTACCACAGCTCATTTCTTAAAATGTGCTAGATTAATGTCATGATTAAAAAGTTTTAATTTCAATTCCACAATTTTCTCTTCCTTATTTTCTACCTTTTAAAGTGTTTAAGACATATTTAAGAAATTGCGTGCTTTCTGATAACTCATGAACTGGGAATCTCCTTAAAATCTACACTAAATATAAGTTTTTTTGGTATTTGTATAATAAGGTCAAACATTGCACGCAGAAAGTTTCAGCCTTTCACTAGTTCCTTCTATAATAAGTAAAGAATAATCTTTCAATTAGCATGCTATATAGAAGAGGCAGAGTATGTGAGATCATCAATGATGCTTTCAATATTTAAAGACAGAACATCTTACTCCACAAAAAATAAAGTATCAAACAATGGATCACTATATTCACATAATCCATCCTCTCCTTGGAACTCCATTAGAATGCTCATATTAACATACATGCATGCAAAACATACCAGCCTAGGTCGATATTGACTGAATTCACCCTTGCCTTCAAAATCATCACTCCACAACTCCAATACACCGAAAGAAGCTGCAGTTTCAGGAAGAAGCTTTTCTTTCTTGAGCATGCGAGGGAAAGACGTATCCAAAATTGCCCCACAAAAATTGTCATTCAGTAAACTAAGAATCTTTCTCTTCACATTTTCACCCTCTCCAGAGCCAGAGCCACCAGTAGCTGAACTGTCAACAGCTGAGTTTGCAGAATTTTTTGGCTTTGACATTAAATCTCTCATCAGCACCTATAAGTTGTTCATTCATGGGAAAAAAAGGACAAGATAATCACTTGATATGCAGCCTTGACTACGAAACAATTTCAGAAATTGATTTCATAGAAATATTCAAACTTACCAGCCAAAAGTGCAGGGATTGGAAATGAATCGCAAACTTGAAATGTCGAAAATATCCCAGCATCTGGTGGGGCCAAAGGAAAAAAAATGCAAAAACAAAGCTTAAACCAGATTTTAACGTCCCAAATATACTTTGACAAGGAAAATGCAGAGAATTGGAAACATTCCCAGAGAGGTCCGTTAGTGTACTAGTAACTCATGATACAGGTCAGAGCATGACCAGACGAATTTGAGTAATATACAGTAATAGAGTTTCAAGCTAATTTGAGCAAATTATGTTTTCATAGTCCTGCAGTTGAAGCCTTATTTTTTCACCTGAGAAAACTTTTATTACCCTAGCCGCTTATGTTATTAAGATGCCTAATTACCTGTTCCAAGTAAACAGGAATTATGGCGCCATCTCCAGCAATACTTTGCAAGTTTGACGAACCCAATGACACCATACTTTCACAAATATATTCTGCAAACTCATAGTCACCCTCATTTATGGCCCCAGGACTTGATTCAGATCTGTACAAAAATTCTCTCGATATGTTCATCAAGATCTGAAAGATGCTGGTCATGGCATGGTCAAACTCAGAAGCAGATGTGTCAGCAGGTCTCCTCCTACAATCACAATAGAAAGTAATTCATTGAACCATTGATCAATGGAAAATAAAATTACTAGCACACATCAATGAACTAGAGAACTATATTGCATACCTGGGGGAAACTAGTTTGAAAAACTCACAAGCATGAAGACGAAAATCAGGGGCAGATAGAAGGAAGCCACAACTGTTTGGCAGTGGAAAGGTATACAAATTATTTAACAAGACCAAAGAATTAAGTCAGACAATAAGGAAAAGAAAGATACATACCCACTAATGATGCCATGGTTAGCAAGATCAGGCAGTGGAGCCCACTCAGCATACGCGTTTACAGCATTCAGAGTAGCTGTTACTGTAGCAGCGTGCTGTTTTGCAATGTCCATCTGTTGTCTACCTGCTTCTTCAATAGCAGCTCCAAAGTGCCTTTCTAATAACTGCAACAAAGCATGACAACATAAAAAATAATGCTTTACCAGATAGTTTATTATGAGGTTCAGGGCTGAGATGTACAGTGTACAAGAGAGGCAAAATTTCAGGCAGAGATTGCGTTAACCCACGCAAAAGTAGCCTTCGCCGGTCACCTGAATATAACAATGTGCATGTGAGAAGGGAACACAACATTCCACACATGGAGAAGTATCTTAAGAACAAAAATAACATTGTAACGGTTGAGTATATGCTGGACAAATGAAGAGCACTTCCACACATCAACTTATTGTGTCCTCTCATTTTTTAGTAATCAGGAACTTACTAATATTGGACATCCAAGTTTTTCACTAGAAAACTCAGTTCACGCCATTATGTGAGTCAATCAAATTCACAAAGTTGGAAACGTCCAAATTTTTCACTCATTATGCAGTTTCCAAAAACACACCTACATCTACAAGAGCATACTAGAGGAAGTCCAGTACTGACCTTCCAAGTCTTCATTGTGAACCGTGATGTCTTCAGGGAGCCACCGAAGCATCATCGAAACCAACTCAGCCTGATGCATGATAGAAAAAATTGAGAAAATTGTTAGTACAGGAAGAAATAAAATCAAGCCCAACAATAATAAAAACTGCAAGCAGGGTAACATGGGATGTACTTGAATAGGACCCTTGCCAGATAGAGAAATCAGTGATGGAAACAATTCTTGCCATAGATTAAGGCCCTCCCTTCTAATTATCTGTAAAACAATCACCAAATGTTTTTTGCCAGCAAAACTACAGATTATGATAAAATAAGTAGCAATACAAATGAAATCGAGAGCATCATGATGAAAACCTCAGCAACAAGGGCAGCTGTCTGGCTTTTAAGAGGCCATTCTTCACAAGGATCTGCAATCTCAGACATCAAATCAACAGAAAGGTTTGCGAAGTTCTTACGCTCAGAAGGGCTTAATTCATCCCACCTTAATCGCACCAAATGCTGTAAATAGATGTAGTTCATCCACAAACAAAGAGATAAGTAATAAAAATAGAGCTTAAAAATGAGAAGCAAAATAAATTCTCTACAACAAAGAAGGGGGAGTGGCATATGAGCATGAACCTGCAGCATTTTAAAAGCATGTAGCCGAATTTCAGATGACCAATCCTTTTTTACCAAAAGAAATGAAGTGTTTGCCAAAATCCGTAAGTCACCTGCTTTGATCTGAAGAAATTGAAGATATGTTAATGACTGAACAGTAAATTGACAGAAGTATGATTATTCATTAACTCAAACTGCTACTAGCACTGGGCTCCCCACTAGCAATATGAAAACTAAAAACATGAAGTAATCAAACCATACAAGCTTCTTCTAAAATACTCTATCAAGTAAAATTCGGGACAAACTAGGTTAGTTCTTCCGCTAAGATCTTTTTTTTTTTAATATTCTTTTTTCACAGCATTACGGTATATTTATTCGTTAATGTCCAAAATTTTATGCATTTCTTTTAACAGAACAAAGTTAATGTCCAAAATTTTATACATTTCTTTTAACAGAACAGAGAAATATGTTTTGTAGAACATTGAGAGGGAATTTATAAAGTTTGTATATTCTTTTATGGTGAACAAAAACTAATTACATAAAAAAGACACCACTAATCCTGGGAAAAAATGGACAAGAAACCGTATAACTATATAAGATTCTATACAGAGGAGCTTGAGGGGCTGATTGACACTCCTAAAACTAGAGAAGAATAGTTCCTTTGGAACAACTTATTGAGTTATAAGTTTAAAGTTGAAGAGGCATATCTACGAGCTGTTACCCATCATATTCAATTGGGACAGCACAACCTAACATAAGACTGCCAATAAGATAAGTCAATGCAACCAAAAAGTACACGGCTGTAATCTTCTAGCAAGCCAGAAAATGATATTGCGGAAAATTTTATGCCTATGAACTCATTGCTAACTGGTATACTTTTCCTTTTTCTTTGTGAGGATTGCCATTCACCGAACAACCATGATTACATATGCTAATTAGGGTTTCTTGTCCTTTGAGTATCGAATAATATGTGTCAAAAATTAATAATGCAGCGAAGAAATATGAAATTCCATGCTCTTTAACCAATAGAAACTGCAGAATGAAAGTTCAAAACTTGGGTGATCATGTAATAGTTCTAAAATTGTCAAACTCGACCGCAAATTTTACAGGTGTTTATGCGAACTATTTATTAATGGATGCTTAATTTTAAGATCTCCCGTAAAACCATTGGGTGTGTTTCCGTTTTTTAACCAGAATATTTTTTTTTTTTAAAAAAAAAAAACACACACTTGCCCTACGCATGCAGAGAAGAATAGATACAGAAATAGAAGAAAAAGGAAAGTACAGATTCGAGAAAAGAGACAGCGGCTTTTCGAGCGTCGGAGGTGGAGCTCCAGTCAAGGGCAGTTGCTATGGCGCGAGCCACATTGTTAGCAGACATAGTGTTAGTGTCTTCCATTGGAAACAACTGCGTTTGCGAATCTTTCCGCGCTTGTCTCTAAGGTTATGTTGTCAAATAAATTCTAGAGAGAGAAAGATAATGAGACGGAGAGCGATTCGCTTTGGACTTGAACTGGGAAGCTGGTGTTCGTGTTCGTGCCTTTACTAAGTGAGGCTGATCCTGCCTTCCTTTTATATAAACTGTTTATCACATTTTTTTCAGTGAAATGTGATAAAAAATTATTTAATTATAATGTACAGTGAAAAAAAATTATATCAGCTCGATAAGTCAGTTTAAAATATATATATATATTAGAGTTGGAGTTAGTATACTAAAATGTTTTTCTTGTTCAATCATAAATCATGACAGATTTTGGTTCAAGAAACATATTTAGTAAAATTTATTCATGTGTTGCAAAAAAAAATATTATTAATGACGCGTAATCACCGCCATTTTTTCCAACTTAAATTCAAGCCATTAAATTCAATATTGATAATCTTCAGATAATGTAACTTTTGTCTCCCAAATTTTATCATATTTTTTTGTTATGCTAATTTATTTTTAAAAAAATATTTCACTAATAACCAAAATGTCTATTACTTTAGGGTTTCAACTTTCAAAAAAGTCGAGACACATTTCAGTTTACTCATTTACATTATGTTTGTTGGATTTTAAAGAGCAATAAGTAACATACATACCGGGTCTCGGGTTGAATGTTGCAACTTGAGACTCGAGTCGAACATGGATTTGCACGGCCGGGCAAGATGTAGAAATAGCCAGGAGACTGAATGGTTGGGATGATTGTAAACTCAGGAATGCCATCGATAAGAGATTTTTTTGTAACAGTAAAATATCCATATCAGTTTATCGTGATTTTTCTGTATCATTTTTTTTTTAAAAGATATAATTGGTAAGGTCTAATCTGAATTAAACATTTGATATGCTTATTATATCTTTATAATATCTCTTATCAGATTAAATGTCTATTTAATATATAATATATATCAATATAGATAATAGCAAATTGATTTCATTATTAATTTACATGTTATATTTAATTTGTTAAGCATAATCTAGCTGCACCCCTGTCCAACAATGCTAATACAATAAAATGGTAACAAGTAACAACGTAGTCATAATCATTGGTGGGAAAAATGTTCAACGTGATGCGAGCTTATTTTACAAGGTTCAAAAAATTGGATTGGATATTAAACCGGGTGAAACAGTGGTTTAAGGGTTGATAGTTCAAGACGGAGTTAGACCGGCTATATTAAAATAATATAATTTAATATATTATATTTTTTAAAAATTAATAGATAAAACCTTTACTATTATTTTATTTTACCTATATTTTAAATTTTTAGAGTTTAATTAAATATCAGTAATAAAAAAATTGGGATGAAATGAATTAATTTTATCTTTTGTTCTCATACCTAAATTTGTTTAAATAGAAAACAGAAAATAAAAGACTAATTTTGTTACCATATTTTTAAAAAAAATTAATGAATCATATCATCCCACTCTGATTTCCTTTTATCAGTATTTTTAGCTTTTTAATTTTTCTTAAAAAAGGAGGTAAACCGATTGAACAACTTGTTCAACAAGTTTGAACGGTTTGACTAGTTCAACACCGGTTTGACCCTGTTTGAACCGGTCACCGGCTCAAATGCTCAGCCGGAATGGATCAGTGGCCGATTCACCAGTTTTCAATCTGAACTGGCCGATTCGGTCCGGGTTTTTGAACAATATTATTTTGAGTTTTTAAAGTGAAGCAACCCAAAAAACTGATCAACGTTTGTGAAAATGTTATTTCTGCATTTTTGTAAGTACATTAAATGTTCTTTTATTTCCATTTATTTTTTAGAAAAACAGAGATTTGAAACAATCTACTCAAAAAATAGAAAATAGAGTCATAATGGTTAAATTATACATTTAATCCTTTAGATTTACATCAAGTTTAAATTTGACTACTCGTAAAAAGACAAATCTCAACTTGACTTCTTACATTAAAAAGTGCACTTTTAGTTTTTATCGTTAACATCGTTAGTTTTACCTAATGGAAAATGTTAAATAAATTATCATTATACAATTAGATGATGTTAAAATATACTTAAATATTAATTATTTAATGTAACTTTTTTATATTTTAAAGTTTAACAACATTCTATCAACATTTAATTGTTTAATTACCATTTAAATTTACCAAGTCATCATTTTTCTTTAAGTAAAACTAATGGCGTTAATAATAAAATACTAAAAGTGTACATTTTTAAACTTAATGAATCAAATTGAAGCATAACGTAAAATTAAAAAACCAAACATATACTTCAGCCAATTAGATTTCAAAATTTTAATAAAGTTTTTATTTAAAATTTATGAATAATTAATAAATTTTTGCAGCCGATAAAATCTTATTGAAGAAAATTTAAATCATGTTTCTTATGTATTTGTTAAGTTCTTAAATCAGATATTGTCATGTATCTTATTATTTCATGTGAATTTATAGTTAAATGATAATATTTCTAAAATATAACACATATGTTACGTGATTTAACATATACATAAAGGATGGTGAATTCAATTTATCACCAATGTGACTTTGCAGGTAATAAGTTAGGTAATAAATTGTATGAAGCAATCATTAATTTTCTGAAAAATGATGAATGAACTAAATAGCATATACCTTCAATTTTTATTCTTAACTGTAAAGTGGTATTTTGATCTTTTAAAAAATTCCTAATAAGAACTATTGACCTTATTAAAGATTTGTTAAAATTGAAAACCTAAATCTATATTTCATTATTTCAAATCAAGGAATGAAAAACTAAACTAAACCAGCCAGTTCAGTTCAGAAACTGCCAAACCGATCATTGGTCTTGTCTAATTCACATTTTAAAACTGGGGGTATGTGACCCAAAACAAATAGGTAAATAGATTATCTTGAAATTCAAATGGATTTAATTGGGATTATCCCTTAAATAAATTACTTTAAAGTATTTATATTTATTATTTTTTTTCAAATTAATTCATTTAATTTATAAAGTAATGTATGTATGCCCAAAAAATGGCATTGAGCCCAACCGGCCCAATCAATGTCAAAGGGCCCAAATGGCTGCGCTGATCCAGGACCAGATCCAGTGAGAGCCCCTATGACCAAGACCTGACGGGAGACCCACACCTGCGACCAGCGTCAGTGACCGCTCGCCCAGCGACGCCAACGAACGTCCGCGGTCCTTGCCCCCGAGAGTGTAGGACCAGACCGTTGTGATCCACGGATTGAGCGTCCCGACTGCCTAGATTCCCGGAGCCACGTCGCAACTACTTAACGGCTAGACGACTAGGAGGGATTTGATTTTATTCCGATTAACTTGTAACTAGGGGGGACTCTCTTCGGACTCCTTTCCTCTCTCTAATCGAAAGCATTGTAATTCACTCTGAGATTCAATAGATAACGATAGGCCAAGCCATTCGCATCCTCCGTTCACTTCGCACCATCCCTGAGTTCGGTTTCACGCTATACCTTCCGGTTGCACGCTGTTGGCGACCCGAACTTTCTTCCGAAACCTGGTTCTCCTGAAATCTGCACAAACAATGTATATAATTTAACGATACATATAAATATTTTTAAATAATTTGTTAAACTTTTTTAATCTTTTTAAAAAATTAATTACCTCTTGCATTAAAAGGTATTATTCAAACGTTTACAATTAATTAAAAAATTACTTTCACGGCTGGGTGGGGTTACTTACATTTTATGTAATATCCGCATTGAAACCTACACTTTATATATACACACATCAAGCGTTTTAGGTTTTAGCGCTAATCATTGCCAGTGCTAAAACCCACACATGGGAAGGGAATGTTCGGCGCAGTGCCTGCTATGTGCCTATGCGTTATATTTATATGCACGCGCATTAATGTGACCAGACGGGGCTGGGCGACTACACACATTTGAAAAAGGCTCACATTTAATCTACAAATATTCTATGCTTGTGTTGTGAACTATTTAGAATGCTCTTTAAATAAAAGTTTTTAATTACTTTTTAGTTTTATGATCACTTTTGCATGTCTGGTCCTGTGTGACTTCTCTCCCGTGATTGAAAAGAAAATGAAAAAGATGACTGTGAATAATCCATTCCCATTGGCAATGACATGCTCAAACCCTATCGGTATCCAACCCACAATCTCCCCTCCCCTACGTTCAAATTGCTCCCGACGACCAAAACTTAGCTGTGTGTCTGATCAACCGCTGTTGTTGAGGGCGAAGTAGATAGATGTGTCTGGCCAGAAAGAAAAAAAAAAATAGATAGACGTGGAGGTTACCAATGGAGAGGAAAATCATAATAGAGAAGAGGATGTAATTAGAATATTTCAATTGAGCAAGGATAGTTTGGTAAAAATCGAAATTCTCCTCTGAGAGAGTTTTCCTCGGTATACGGATGGAAAGGTCCCTCCCATGATTGATGGAGAAATGGGAGCAGAGGGAAAGGAGTCCGCCGCACACGAAACATGAGAAAATCCACTTCCTACCCTTCCTCCACCTTGTGCTAAAGAAGACCCGACCGAGACACAACCATCAACCAGATTTTATGTTTAGAACCGCAGAAATTATTATATCTATGAAGCCAAGTAAAATGTACATTTTAAAAGTTAAAATGCCTGGGAAAGGGGGATAAGATTAACCTCCCTTCGGATTGTTAAGGAGAGAGCCGTCATCGTAAAATCAATATCAACACATTGCCGATCAACTTGTCGTATAAAGAGTAGGATAGATAAAATATATTTTCACTGCAATTAACGTCTTCCCAAAAATAAAATATACCGTTCGCTGTCACTGATATGATTGTTAATTTGTTCTTTCTGCCCTTTTTTTTTTGGAATTATTAATTTTCATATACATTCTTGTTTCTAATTCGCGATAAATTGTCAATCTAAACATCATCAGATCGTACACAATTTGTAAACAAGGAGCATAAACAATCATGTTCCTCACCCAGGTCATTTCAAGTTTCGGCTGTACAATACAAATAGGATTTCGAGTTGTCTGGAGATCGTTGCAGTGGACATCATCTCGCGCCGTCAAAAAATGGAACCCTGGGCCATTTGGTGAAGCTAAAGCTTCGTGAGACAAATAAGAACCCAACTCCAACAATATTTTCTGGGATGACAGTATCGTCCTCAAAGATTTCGGGTGTAGGATTTGAAGATACCTACCCACATTTCAGAGTGTTCATCTGTACCGCCGGAGCGCTACCTATCTCACGGACTAAAGAGGATGAAAAAAAATATCTCACGGATTTATCTTCATCAAGCACTCCGATATTGACACGTGGAACTCACTAGAAACGATATGATCGCCATGTACATCATATAGGAATTTGTTCACTCTATCAACAAATTGAACATAGAAGAGCGAATATGAATACAAATAGAGCAATATAAAAAAGAAGATAAACAGGAGAAAGAAGAGGAGTGCGATTGGAAAAAAAAGATTTTACCCTTGCACTTGAGTCAAGCCATACTTCATCTTGGAAGCAGGCAAGTAACGGGCCTGATGGCAATTCAGATTTGGCGGCTTTTGGACTCCAGCCCAAGTATGGCAGCGCTTTACGAGGAAATTTCTCAGATTGATTCTATAGAATGCAATGAATATATCTAAGCTATGAATTTCTTTCCTTTAACGTTTATCCTTGCGGGCACCAGTACGTTGTTTTGATAAATCCACTGCATCACCGGGAGCATGCTTCTTCTGCTTTGGCGCAGCAATGGGACCTGACCAGGCTTGGAATGGTTCTTTTGAATAGGTAAATGAGGTTGAACTAAAAGACACATCTGGAGGAACGATATCTGAATCAATATGATGTGAAGATCCCAAAGGAAAGCCAAGTTGTCCATCTTGATGTGGTGGTGGGAACTTCTCACTCTTGCTCTTCGCATTTGCACGAGTTATTAGACGCCTTCTCTGTTAGATAAAAATGGCAGCAGCAACATAATCAGTGTATTTTTCACTGAAAATTACAAGCACGTGCTTTCTGGCACATACAAAATGAACCAGTCAAAAACTTAAGTTCAAAAGAAAAACAGATAGGATTAGTGAGAAACAGCTGAATAGGGACAATGTAGTTGTTATTACAGCCTACAAGAAACTGTATGGCAATTTTAATTTCTAAACATATCTAACCTAGTGTTAATTAAAAGACTTGAACAATTATCGATAGTAGTAATGGTTTTGAACATACATCAATATTGGATTGAAGCTCAGCATTGGCTTCAGGAGCAGGATTATGTTTAGCTCGAGCACGTGTTCGGAATTTTTTTGCACCATCAACTTGAGCTTTGCCTGCAGCTCGTTGTCTGAAATCCATATTGAAAAATCATCTCAGATTGGTCAAGTATCAGAAGATGACAAAATTATAACTAGAAAACATTAACCAAACAAAGAATAAGGCACAGCTTCCTATATACCCATGTCAGTGAATGTCAATGAGTGTTATGCAGGAAGCAAATGTAAGAGCACACATACCTCCTCACTTCATCATCTCGTCGTTTGGCATCCATTTCCTTGCTTGGGGGATATTTTGGAAGACTAGAAGGATCACAAGCAAAAGGTTCTGTAATGAAGAACTGCAAAATTATAGAAAAACCAGGCGTATATGAGTTTGACTTATCGAAGATCATCAATGCCTATTATGGATACCATCTACATCAGGTTTATGGCAAGTTTCATTTTATAGTTTCATGCACTTATTATCATAGCTATGTGAACCATGCCATCAATAAACTAACTTTACTTCTGATTCTAATTTCCTGTAAACACCACAGAGAAAAGTGACTTCGAAGGTGATCCACATAACAAGAACTCTGGCGTGTCTGCATACTTTACCATAAAAGTTAAAGCCCAGGAAATGCACAGAATCAAGCTCCTAAAGATCAAAATTAATTTCCCTCTAAATCTAATTCAGGATTTCCATAACATAGTTCAAGATACATCAAAGACATAGAAACTCAAGAATCAGCCTAGAAGATTGTTGTTATCATCATCAGCGTTGAGAATCAATATCCTGCCTAATAAAAGCCATTGAACATGATAAATCACAGGGCTTCACTTCCATATGCAGCTTATTCCATATATATATATATATATATATTCAGAAAGTAGATTTTAAATTCTGAATCTAAATGCACTGACAAGTAATGAAATTTTAATAGATATTCATATTCCTTCTAACCAGTCTGTGACGTGAAATCAATTATATCATTAACAGGACACTAAATAATTGAAAAATAAAACACCATTATTTTAATAATGACATAATTGGGGATTTTCAAAATCACACCTCACTTCTTAGGGCATCTGATGCGGTCTTCCGTTCTGCTGGATCAAGTGCAAGAAGAGTATCCAAAAGTGTAAGTGCAGAAGGTGGAAAATCTTTAAATGTCTCTTTAATGCATCTCTTGTAAGGCTCTCGAGGTTTAAACAAGGTAGCATTAGGCAACTTTGACTTCTTCCAGTACTCATCTGAGGGTGAACCACATAGTTTGTATATCTTATGCAGTTGCTCCACCTATATAAGCATTTAAAAAATTGATAAGAAAAGGTGTGAAACATGGCATTCACACGCTTTAGAGTACACTTTGAAATCTAATGGAGATACCAAATACACAGCAGATAGGATGCAGATTTGGACAAGACAAAATTGTTGTATTATCACACCACTTATCCGACAGAAAATCCCAGTCTTACATTAGACCCTCACAAGTTATGACAGAACATCAGTGATTCAGTGAAATGATAAATCCAATTAGTCAAAAACAAGATATTTAGTTGTTACCTCTGTGCGACCAGGCATAACTGGCTTTCCTGCCAATAACTCTCCCAAAATGCAACCTGCACTCCAAAGGTCCACTCCCACGCCATATTCTGTGGCACCAAGAAGCAACTCAGGAGGTCGATACCAAAGTGTAACCACACGATTAGTCATTGGCAGCTTCCGATTAGGATCAAAGAAAGATGCCAATCCAAAGTCAGCTATCTTAAGTATTCCTTCATTGTCAATGAGGAGATTTGATCCTTTAATATCACGGTGAAGTACTCGGAGGTTATGACAGTGCTCCAATCCTGATAATAGTTGGTGCATGTAACATTTGACCTGCAATAGGAAACATAGTGATTGCAGACATCAGAGACTCTCATATGAAACGAAAGTGCAGAAGCTTATTTAACTACTTAAATTTTCCATGCAAACCTGTTACTTCTAACCTGAGGCTCAGTGAACTTGATTCCCGGGCTTGCAGTAAGTCCAGCCAAATCATGCTCCATGTAATTAAACACCAAATACAGACTACAGGACATTCTTGATGTAACTAAACCTTCCAACTTTACAACATTGGGATGATCCAACCTTCGCAAAATAAGAATCTCTCTGGCCATAAACTTCACACTCTCGGGCTCCAAATTGTCAAACCGTACCTTCTTTAATGCAACAACTTTACCGGTCAACATGTCTTTAGCTTTGTACACATTGCTATACGTTCCTTGCCCAATCTAAAGTAAAAATGAAGAGAAAGTTGATATCAAGAAATCAACCAATAATGCATTGTGGGTATTGACAATAATATTGTCTACTGATTTTGCGCGATGCAATGCATGCACTAACAAATAACAAAAATAGAGTTTTTCCCAGGAAACACACAGACACACCTTATCGATTTTCTCAAATGTGTCAGCCTTCCGCGGAATCCACCCACTAAGTGCTTCTCCACACACTGCCGTAAGCCAGGGGGGCCACCCAGCCGCAACTTGCTCCCCATGCAAATGCTTTGGAGGGTTACTTAGCCTTGGGTTTGGTTTTGTCCTTCTCCTTCGGCTCCGGGGCTGCTGAACCTGGGCCCCATCATCACCATCTTTCTCTTCATTTTGGTTGCCAACATTCTGAACCTCAACCACTTCCCCCTCAGCTGTCCCCGTGGAGTTTTCAGCAGTCTTCCCATTCGATTCGGCACTCAAATTCCTATCCTCTTTGACGTCTGAGGTTATTTCAGATGAGACTTCTCGACCAATCACGCACCCCATATCTTGAATCTAAATTTCCTTCCTTGACATGGTCCTGGTATAGGCTTCTATTAATCAAACAATCGCTGCAATCTAGTAAAAGTCACGAGCATCCTTAACAAAGTAGGTCAACAATTGATAAGCAAAACTCGAAATATATACATCATGTGATCAAAATAATTCTGAAGACATGAAGGAAACTTTTCACTTTTCAGTAGTGAATGACCCGCAAAGCTCTTGAGGCACGAGCGCAAATAGAATCAGCAAATTTTAGAATTTTCAGTTGAGTAAGAGACGAGCAAGATTCAGTGGGCGTCAAAGTGGTGGAAATCGAAGGAAAGCGAAAACGAAAGATCTATAGGAATAGAATATTCGATGAATTTAGGAAGAAAGGACAAGGTTAAGCCGAATCAAAGATAAGAGAGTCGTACAGTGGTCGATGCTGAATTTGCCAGTTTGGCTGCTGTGGGTCAAGCGAGAGAAAGAGGGAATATGAGCTGTGTTTGTTTGATCCCGCCCCGGCACTGTTTGGTCGTTTTGCCCCCTCTCCGGCTCAGACAGGCGAGGGAATGTAGAGACGAGCGGATCTTGCCATTCTCCCCGAGTCAAGGCCCCGAACCCCCGCGTCGAAGTAAATGTTGGACCAAGGAACGGACCAATAAATAAAAAAAAAGTAATAATAATTACCGCCTTTTTTAATGCCGGGAATGAAAAAAGCGCCATTGCAAACAACAAGATTGCGTTAAAATTATTATAGGGTCCTTACCCCGTTATTTTTTTTTTTTTTGGCCAAACCTTACCCCGTTATTCACATCACAAAAATTGAAAACTTGTGACAAGACGATAAACCGTATTCCTCGTACGGAGTTTAACCGAAATTATGAATAGATTTATATTATTGTTTTAATAATTTAATATAGATATTGAATTATTGATACACTGATGACTTGTATTGATCAAGTTTTTATTTCAGTAACTCATTCTATTATTTGTAGAAAGTAAGTGAAATATATAATCTTTACAAAAATTCAATGAATGATATCGAAATCTAAAACTTTAAATGTATTTTTGATAAGTTATATTTTAATTAAAACTTTGTATTAATTTTTTTCCCCATATATTATATATCAAAAGATCGAAGCATGTGACTTCAGAATAATGTTACTTGCGCTTGAGAGGATTCGTAATCCGGGGGGCATTTCACTTATTTTGTTCGCCACGTTAGCCTTTAAAGTAAAGTGCCTTTTTCTTTTTTTTTTTTGGGAGGTGGGGTGGAAGGGGGAGGGGCGCGGAGGAATAAGCTTTTCTAAATCTATTGTACTTCAACATTAATACTACTCGTTTTCTCTTTAAGAAAATAAAAAAAAGTCTCTATTGGTTGAGAAGGCGATTTTTCCTTCGTTAATAAGTTAATGATCTCAATTGCTTTCATAAACAGCGGGCAACATAAATCCCGCCAGGTAGATGGTAAGTGAGCACAAAATCTAGCCAGGATCTCCTTACAGATTTCGTGGAGTCAAGCTTCAAGCCTCGAGAACTCGAACTTCTTGACCATTGAACGAGAAGAGTTGTCCAAGGGCTTCCTGGACATAGCCTCAGCCTCGTGATATGAGCAAGATGCAACAGAAATCTAGTTGCATGTGTTTTAGCATGCACTAGAAAGTTAGCCAGCAAGTGCTTATTTATCATCTAACAATGCTTTACAACGCATTTTCCCAGTTAAATTTGCTTTTATTTCCTCGTGCTCCACAGATTAAGGAGAGATTTACCCGAATTTCATTGATTTGTTAGGAAACTGTAGATTTTATTCAAATGAGCATGAACAATAATTAAATACCAATGGAAAAGACAAGTGATTAAGCACAATAGCTTTTGAATATATAATAAAAAAAATCCTTGGATCTGATGGGACAAGATATGCCTTGGAGAATTGGGATTCAATCCCCACCTAAGGCACTGTGCTACCATTCAAATTGAAAAAGTCATATTCCTTTATTAGTTTATTAGGCATAAAAAAAAATCCGTTGCTAGCCACCTTACCTTTGATTGGAGCATCCGGTGACATCCAAATTAATCTGTGTCGTTGATATGTCTAAAAAATAATTTGCCTGAAATACTGATGCTCTAAGAAAAAAATTAAAAAGGAGAAAGAAAAAGCTTTCGAATATATGCCACCTGTAGCATATATCTATCTACATTCATGTTGATTCGTACGGGTGATGTCTTGGGTAGAGGAGGAGGTGCTCCTACCATGTTAAACCTCGCAGACATGGGCATGACCGGACTTCCTCGGACCCCAGTTCTCTTGCTTGAGGAAACTGCCAGAGGAAGTTCTCTTTGCTGTGGCCTGGACCCTACAGAAGAAGCATAACCCATGGTTGTGATCACTGAAGATGCAAAGTGTATAAAACTTCCCTTTGCGTTTGTTTTTGGATAGGCTCTCGGCATGGGACAATAATGGTCAACCTTAGAAGGGTTTTGTAGTTCAATATTCTACTCCTGGTTTCAGACGCACATAGCTTTGGTCCCTCATCCTCCAGGGGTTAGTCTAAGGGCTCTTGTTTTATTACTTGAATCGCAAATTGGAAAATCAGGAGCTTCAGATTGAGAAAACTCTGATGAGTTCTCTGGCTTTTCTTCATGAATCTCTCTAATGATTAATGTTGACCTGTTTAGATCAGAAACACAGCGGTTTGGAAAGCAAAATGAAGGGCTCGATGCAGAAATGGAGAATCTTGGTCCCATGGGAACTGACACTGACCCCTTGGCTAGAATATAAAGACAGTAGCCTGACTGGAGAACCGATTGCATCAAGGGCAACATTTGTGGTGTGGATGGAATAGGTGGTGCAATGGCTAGCGCCAAGAGGAGATTTTGCTGTTGTATAATGTGTTCTTGCTGCCAAATGTGATACATTGACACGCCAGGGGAAACGCCGGAGAGGCCACAACTTTGGAATTGCGCAGGGTACGTGCTTGGCCTTGGCAATTCCAGAGATGCAGTGTAGCTTAGCTTTCTATGCTGGTGATCACCTTCCGCTAAGTTTTTTGACCCCCACATTTTTAAACTTGGAAGAACCCGCGCAATGATGACGTGTTCCTGTTCTTCATCACGTTTAGACTCTGAAGGAAGTGAAATTGGAGGAGATAAATGATGCTCTGACACTAAACAGGGAATGTCAAATAATTAGCACATGAATAGTCTGTGGAAGCTAAAATAAACTGATATGCAAGTAATTCTTTTAAAAAAAAACAGAGCGCGTTGAGATGAAGAAAAATTCTTGATCACACAGAATGTTGGAGTGCAGACTCCATAGTGCAAATGTATCAAGTTGGGCACTAAGGAAGAGAGATACAATAAAAGCAGTAAAAGGCTCACATTTTCTCAATAAAGTCCAAGCAACCATGGCAGCACTTTTTTGAGTCTGTTTCTCGGTCCTAGCTGGCTCGCCAGAAAAATTCATTCCGGCAATCTCAACTGTACTCGAGAATATAGGAACATGACCTGGTCCAGATGGAACAGCTGTGTAAACAGGAAGATAGAATCCAGCTCTATGAGCAGTTTCCTGGAGTAAATTCTTGTGTATTCCGGTGTCAACCTGTTAATATGTAAATGGCAACCATTATTAAAAAGGGGAAAAAATTATGTCTGTGTTACCATGAGAACAATTCAAAGATAGAGAATAACATAATTCATCCTACTCCACCCTCTCCCCAACCAAAACTTTATTAATTCTGCAGACCAACAGAAATAGTGTAAAACTTGTGAGCTGGCGGCAAATTAACTAGTAAATCATTCTTGAGCCTTCTAGGAGTGTCAAATACTTTTCATATATATTCCACAGAACTTGTAGAGACGCCAAAAGTGAAGCAGCCATAACTGAAATCACTCGTATGCAGTACCATCCAATAATCCCCTCAACCAGACACCATATTGAAATCACTCGGAATTCCTTGATAAAGCCAAAAAGAATATTGATAAATATGTGAGAATGCATCAACCGTCGAATCGAACCTTCTCAAAGAATTATGCGAAGTTGAATGCTATAGAGCTGCCAGAGTGGAAGTGATATTTAATACATGTCACAGAGCTTAAACCGTCAGCCATCTGTTTTTTTCTTTTTTCTTTTTTTGTGAGAAAGTGACGGAAACCAGAGCGGAAACTGATGGATGTTAATGGGAAACTGGGATTCCATGCCACGGAAATTTTCCCTGCTCTTCATTTTTCTGCTGAAGGAAGCCAAATATTACATATTTTTGTAATTAAGTTGCCTTTTGCGATTGAAATGATAATCTATTCTGCATGCTGCACTTTGGTGCGAGGATAAGTGAATAGAAAATTAAAACCGAAGTAATAACTTCATGAAGCCGAGATCCTAATAGCTCTGTAGACCGTGGTTATAATTCAACTCTCTTGATGCTCATGTGATAAGCAAGGTCTAGTCTGACCAAAAAAAAAAAACAAAGTAGTAGTAGTTCTAGATTTGACTCCATCAGTCTAGATAAAAGAAATATACGTGTGATACAAAAATGATTAATATATATATAGACAAAATGATCTTATAAAATACCGGTTTATTTTATTCCTCTTTTTTCAGTGCAAAACAATACTAAGAATTAAGTGGACAATTTAATGCATTAAAGGATGCCTATCTTCCCGGGAAAAAAAACCCAGCATTTGTTTGAGAAGAGAGCCTCCAAGCCATTCTTAAGTTTTAAATAACTTCGGTGAAAGCAAGAAAATTAACATGTGCGCAGAGAATTTCCCCCCACTATGAAATGAATATGTGATCCAGACATTGCATCCGCCTGTCGGTTTCCTAAGGAATGGTGGCGGGCCTGCATATTTGATGTCAAAATTAATACTCTGATTCCGGGACCCTACTCAGCCTAAGTATGGCACACGTCAAGGATTTCCACTTGAAAAGGAGGAGCAAGCACAGCAACTAGACAAATTTATTCTAACCTTAATTATAGCATCTTACATTATGACCCAAGCCTCTACCCAATGCCCGGGCTTCCAAACACACAGTTCACGGAGAAATATTCAGCACTAGTATGTACGAGAGAATTGCATTCATCTCAGACCCTCTGGCCGTTATACTTCCTCTCAGCTTCCCAGCTGTCTATTGTTGCGGAGGGCCTGCGAGCCTCGATGGGACTGCCAAGGCCATGACTAGTTGGGGAAGATGGGGTTGGCCTATCCACGCCCAAGTTTCTGCGATCGCGGGAATCATAATTTGGAATTGGAAAATGGTTCTTTGCACTGGGTTTTGGTGCTTTGTATTCACCTTCTGAAGCACGGGCAAGCCTTGCTTTTTGTATGAACATCTCAGCAACCTTGTCGATATCAATGGCCTTGGGCTCTTCTTCGTTACCATTATATGCAGCTGAACGTCGGGGCGGACGCCACTCCGTCCAAATGATTGGTTGGCTAGCTTGAGCTTTCTCTGCCCCGTGCCATTTCTCATCAGTATCATGTCTCGCTGGATCAGTCTGTGCCGCCGGAGAGCTACGTTCGTATTCGAGGCCATTGGGTCTGGTAACAACCGGCACCACTGTTCGTTTGGTGAGCACTTCATGGCATTTGCCATCGTCTCTTGTAGGATTGGCCTTCTTCGGAGACCCATGTCCATATTGATCCACGCCGAAAGGTCTGGAAGTAACTGGTACTGGTACCCCTCCTCTTTTGGTTAGCAACTCATCATCCCTGTGTGGGCGATACCACGCCTCATCACCGCCGGCCTGGTACGGATTTGTCGGAGAACTGTTTGGGTATTCATAGCCACCGTGAGGTCTGGTAGCTACAGGAATCATCTTCCTTTTTGGAAGGAACTCGTCGCCTCCATGTGGGCCACTGTGAACATGAACCGGGTTAGTCTGCCTGTGCCATTCATCATCATATCCGGCGGGGTAACCCTTTGGAGAGCCATGTTTGTAGCCATCGTCATAAGTTTTTGTGGCAAACGGCACTAATGTTTTTCTGGGAGCATGATCGTAGTAGTCGTAGTAGTCCCCTGAGCTGACGTCTGAGTTGGGAAAAAGCTTAACGGGTCCAAACGTTTCACCTGTCCTCGACCCCATCGTAGCGAAGGTGGTGAAGCTTTGGAACCTGTAACCATGTCCTCCCATCCCTCTTGTTCAGAGTCACTCTGTTAGGTCCCGGTGTTGTTGCTCTTCCAACTCCTCAACTTCTCCCTATATAGAAGAAAGATTATGAGGATTTACATTCCACCTCAATCCACTTAAAGAGGACAGATTCAAACTTATCAAGCACTGGGGAACCATATGCTACCTTTTTGTGACATATGCCTGGATATGGATTCTATCCCTGTTCTTGGTTTGACAAAATATCATTTTGAAACAGAATCTTATTCTATGGACGCAAGCCTATCTTCTCCATTGTTTCTGGTTCTTCAGAGGTTGAAAACAACTCTTCCGAAGTGATCGTGTCGGCCACATCCCACAAGAGATCGACTTCTGAGTTATATACAAGCCTTGGATCACTTACCCCGTAGTTTTCTATGCCTCAACTTCAAGAGCTTCATGAAGCAGAATGGGTGCCAAAAATAATGGAAATAAAAAAGAAGTATTTTGCTTAAATACTCGTGATTCGGGTGGTTATAAATATCTAGAAAAGTGCGGAATGTTAAAAGAGACAACAGGCCTGGAGAGTGAACCGATAGTACAATAATAGTAGTGCACCATTACAGGACCGGTTTGGTGCGAGGTCACTCAAGGCATTAGATTTTATCCATTGACTTTTAACTATCTATATCTGATTTTTTTAATAAAAAAAGTATCATTAAAAAATATGATAATTAAAAAATTAATTTTATTAAAATATTTTTTTTTTATCTAAACCTTCTAGATTATAACTGAATACACTCATTGATGAGCACCCAAGCCGCATTAATTACGGTTGCAAGAATGCTGAATACAGTACAAGTCAACACACTCAGGAATAATAACTTACTATATCAGCTCATCCAGAAAAAAAATTATTATATCAGCACAACCTTGGCTATCACTACAAATTTCTCCCTCCCCCTCTTCAAGAAATCTGGCGATAATATGTTTTATTTCTCTAATTCAATATTCGACCAATAGAAATTAAATTACTAGACTAAATCACTAATCAAATGGACCGGTCCATCTCCGCCGCCACCAACTCTTCGTTTCTTAACATGCCTTTGTAATCCCCCAACTCTGCGTAGCATTTACGGTTGAATTACAAATTTGTCCAGAAGGCTGTTTCACAGAGAGATCAGAATAAGAGGAGTGAATATATCAGACTAATGTAGCATGCTAAAAAATTAAAAATTGCTCATAAGGACTGAACTTATATCTTCTGTAAAGTAATTACGATGAAAATATACCTATTATTGAACATTTTAGGGCTCGAATGAGGGAGTATCTGAAGAATAAATTGCTCGATACATTACTCTGTCAACGATATTCCTATAGGGATCCTCCTCTCGCTTCTTGATCAAGTAGTTTATATTGTGCTGAACTTGAGATTTAATTTGCAGGTACAGTTGGTTGGCATTGTGTTTGTCTTGTAGCATCTTCTCCTTGCCTCTCGTTCTCACGGGCTTCCCGAATAGATAGTAAAACCGACCGGGTATCTTGGGCAATAGCCCTGGAATGCAGAGGTTTTGGTTTGCTACCTCCCCACTCGACTCATCCCTAGATTTTTTTTTTTTTTGGGGGGGGGGGGGGGGGGGGGG
>QFDD01000056.1:0-82990 GCA_006871305.1 Vachellia collinsii | reverse complement strand
ATCAAATCCAATAATATCAAATAGTAGATAATTGCATTAATTTTTTTCAACACTATTTCTTTTAAGAATAAGAATTTAGATATTTAATGTAAATTTTTTCCAATCAAAATAGAATAGAAATTATAAATTTAAAAAGTTCAAAATAAAAACATTAATAATAAGATGTCACAAAATAAAATAGGTATATAGACATATTGTAATTTTAATTAAAAAATCACCTTAAATATATATGTCTAACTATACTTAAATGCCCCCACTTAAAATTCAGTCTTTGTTGGGAAGTGCATGCAATGCAGCGCAAAGGAGAAATCGCTAATTGGTAATTACATAGATGGACATTGGGCCTACTAATAGTGATTATATTTTCGCCCATAAGTAGCACAATGTTATTGTCTCCATGAAACTGAGAGAAAGAACCTTCTTTTTTTTTTTTTTTTGGGTAAGCCTAGGGTATTTTTGTCAATAGCAATAACTAATCATCTCACACCGTAAACTTCTTAAATGTGTATTACTACTATCCATGTGATTCTCTCCATACACACTGTCAGCGATCGAAATCCTAACTAGATGTTTAAGAAACTTAGCTAGGTGCCAACTGTGTTAGAACCCAGTTGGTATTTTTAGAGAACCATTTTGAGACTATCACTAACTCTCCCAATTTGAGACTATCACTAACTCTCCCAATTTGAGCATATGGTATTTGATGAGTTCTTAGATTTAAGAGAATTACGTTGCTTGCTTTTGAATAAAGGACCAAATCAAAATATTTAAGAAACAACATAAAATATATAACAATAGCTTTGATTATCCTTAAATAATCGTCAAATATGTCTGCAAATATTTGATGATTTGGATTCATTAAATTTTCTTTCGGAGCATATATGATATATCCATATTTGACGGTTAGGAACCGTGAAATATTACTAAATATGTAGTGATGTGATTTTGGATAGAATTTTGGTTGAATGTGTATGTAAATTTTGGAAGTTGGAGTCTCGGTTAGATGTATAGGTCTGCTTGTATGAGCGTTGGAAAATAATGTTCATGCAAATTGAAATAAAACTTTTCTAATATATTTACTCGTGAATCATAAATCACATTTAAAAAGTAGTTTGTACTGCTAATTTAGATATTATATCATTCACTTTCTGCTTTGCTATGCTCGAATGCGATTGGTTAGCTTTAATGCAGGGGGAAACACTTTTGAGGAAGCAGATCACAAAGCAAGACACAAAATGAAAAACAGAATATATATATATATATGAAATAACTAAATAATGCAAAAATACATGTGTGTACATTCGAATCCACAACAGAATGACCCGATAATGCAATAATATAAGAGTAAACATCTGAACATGCATGAAATGGAGACTAATGTGTAACCAGAATGTTAGAACTTATAATCTTGGGACGACGTATATGAAAAACTCAAATCCAAAGCAGAGAGGAGAGACATTGCATAAGAAATACGCTCATACATTTAGTGATAAATGAAATGGGTGGAGGGTTCAAACAGCTATTTAACTAGTACTACTTGTTGGTATACGCTCATACATTTAGTGATAAATGAAATGGGTGGAGGGTTCAAACAGCTATTTAACTAGTACTACTTGTTGGTTATTTGAAAATAAGTGATAGATATTAATCTATTTGATGATTATTTTTTTACAGCCAACCGTCAAATATTAGTTCAAGCCAAAGAATGATACAAACATTTTGGAGCCACTATAATCCCGTCTTTACATCATGAATGAGATTAATTTAAATAAATCGAGATCAAAACTTCTCTCACATATATATTTATCTTGAATGTCGTAAAATTACTTAAAATAAACTAATACAAACATAGAAGATTCAGTTCAACTTGCTTAGTTTCAATAATACATGAAACCAAATAAGTACATACAGATCCATTAGGTGAACTAGCGGAAAGAGAGACATGTCACCATTATAACAGGTGCTGAGATCATTAGTTGATGCATTTTACTAATCTCATCTATAGTTGGAATCACCAATTCAAAGTCATTTGGATGTAACAGAGGCTACAAAAACTTATTGATTGATTTCAATCGTGTTTCATTCAACACTTGATTTGGATCATATATTATATAGCTCTTCGAGGAATTTGTGGAGGCAAGTGATGAAAAATTATAGGTTTCAGGGAAGTTCGTTATTATAACGAGGGGTACATGGAGACCTATGATAACCTTCAACTGGGTTATTAAATTTAACAATTTATTCAAGAATTTTGTTTTTTTTATCGAACTCAATGATATCATATAATTCATATAGTTGACCCCACCCAATGGAGAAGGTTTTTTTTTTTGCTCTTGTTGTTGTTGTGGTTTCATTTTGAACTCTTGTGCTAAATGGGGTTTTATTTATTATTATTTATTTTATTGCTAAGCATGAATATTCTCATATTAGAGATAATTCTATTTAAACTACTGTAAGATATTAAAAAGTGGACAAATCTTAGTGTAGATTTAAATATTAGCTTGTTTATTTGTGAGGATTTATCCATTCTCTTAAACCCAACCCCGATTTGCTGGTAGATGCCTCACTTTTACAAGGTGGGGTTTATTTGTTTTTTATTAAAACAAATCTTTTTATAATTATTGTCACACAGCAATGGGCCCAGGCCCAAATACATTGAGGGGGTGGTCATTGTCAAAAGATTAATGGAAATGGGAACAAACAATGTTGAAATTTCCAACTTTAGCTTTTGAAGGCACCGTCCTATCAGAATTGGATTAGATGCGTCCCACTACCAATTAGTTTGTCAAACAATAAAGTCGTCCACGCAATGACTTTTTCTGGTTGACTACACAAACGTGTTCCGAGATGGGCTTGCATTGGGTGCGTGGTGCGCATCCGTACTGCTTATCAGATCTCAACGGTTCATATTTCTCTGAAATGATAATTTTTAAATAAAAAATCATTTTTTTTAAACAAAGTGATATTTAAGATATTATGTTTTTTTTTTCAGATTTTATACATATTCAAATAAGTATTTGTTAAAAATAAGAATAAAAATAAAGTTTGAACCGTCCAGATCAAATTTGAATGGTTCAAACACTACTCTCGACCTTACTTTTAAACAAATAATGTTGTTTCTTATAAGTAAGACCATGAGAACTATCCCTCAAAATTCTCTTATAAAATGGATTGAACAATACTCTTCCAGTCCTTAATGCTCCTTATAAATCACTTTCAAGGAGCATTAAATATTTTATTCTTTATTTATGCCCATATTCAATAAGGGTAGTGGGAGAGAGTGATAATTTTTATGATAATTGAGTTTAGTGTAGTTAATAAGGGTAATATTAAAAATTATTTAAATTTTAAAATAAATTAATGTTTTTAAATATTTTTATTGGTAAGGAGTGACTTATAACTACAACTAGGATCAAAAAGAGTAATCACTTATCATAAGTGTGTTTCTACTACTCTCACCACAAAGAGTAATTACCTCTCTCTCCCCCTCCACATTTGTTTATATTGGCGTCAGAGTCTCTCTCCTGCATGATTAATCGAAACCAAGTGCTTGGCCATCAGATTAAAGGAATCAAACTCAGCATGCATGGTCCTATAAACTTACCAAGTTTTTGTTCGGATTAAAGGAATCAAACTTAGCATGCATTGTCCTAAACTTACTGATCAGTTTCTTTGCAGATGATGCACTTCTATTTATGAATGCACGCGCGCGCGCGCACACACACACATATCAGACTAACTGCAAGAAGCTAGCAGACATTCTTAAAGTTTACCACGACGCTTTTGGTCAAACTTGTCAATTCTGCAATTCCTTGTTGTAATGTAACCTTACTATTCTATACAATACATGGCTTTGTAAAGTTGATCAACTCTTTGCTTTTTTAGATGTGGATAATGAGAAGACTACCCCAAAAATTTATATTATAAAACTTTTAGTACGTCTCTTAGATTATTTCACACACACACACACACACACACCCCTTTTTGTAATGATTATAAATAATCTCATATCAAACTTGTCTATCTCTTTCTGCTTGCGTTTAATTTGCTGTACATTATATACACTTCTACATATGAATGAAGGAACAAAATTATGATCCTTATATGCACAACTTCGATGAGTAATGATGGAGTTATACAACACCTGAACTTATCATCTAGCAAGAATCCTATGTGAACAAAATATTGTGCAAAATATAGTAAAATTTATAGAAAATCCTATTATTTATATCAATAAATAACATTACTTGCCCCATACTCCATACAACACCTGAACTTAATATCTAGCTATTCATTTCATTGTTGTGTTATACACCAACCGTAAACTAATTATACATCCTAATAGCAGCTAGATTTGGAATTGAAATTGGTACTTCTATAATATAATTTTTAATTGTCAAAATTAATTTGCGATTCATTATTATTTTGCCATTCTTTTATTGTACAGTAACCTTGCTATTCTATACCATGCATGGCTTTGTAAAATTGATCAACTTTTGCTTTTTTTGCTTTTTTAGATCACAAAATATATACATCGTCTTATAATGATCATAAATCATCTAATATCAAACTTTTCTATCTTTTTTTTTTCTTGGCTTTGATTTGCTGTACATTATATACACTTCTACATATGAATAAAGGAACAAAATTATGATCCTTATATGCACAACTCCGATGAGGAAAACTTGATAATCCCATGTGAGATAGTTTGTCTCTCAACTTCAATGAGGAACTTCATGGAGGAGAGAGAAAGAGAAAGTCATTCAACTTATTCTGATGTCTGCATGGTTAAATCCTTGGGCAGCATTATATTGAAGATTGACAAAACATCAAAAATGTTATAGGAGACAATTTCTCTCTTCAATTCTTTAGTTGGATCGTTGAGTCCAACCTTTTCACTCCACATGCTGGTGCTCTCTTGAACCGAAGGGATTATCATGTTTTTAAATATTGCATAGGATCTGCAAAATTGATCACAAAAAAAAAAAACTGTCAATATAAAGACATTCAATATTGTTATAAACAAATCAATATCATAATCAAATTATTACATGGGAAGGCAAAGCCAAAGAAATGGAAAAATAACCTTCATAACCTTTAGATTACCAAGAAATTCAATTAATTTTCTGAATTTGAAAATTTAATTACAAGTTGCAACATTGAATCAGAATAAAACATAACATCTACCTTTTCCAATTTTTATAAAAACAAAGCAGCTTCAACAGAAAGAATACTTTCATAAATTCTAATGGCAAAATACCGGGGAAGGAATTTTAACTTGACGCCTGAACTGTAACATTTTCTTGACAGTGAATGGTTGAATTAAGATATTACATGAGATTATGTTACCTTATCTTAACATATCGATTCCACTACTACCAAAAGATATCGACCATATCCACAAAATCAACACAAAATCAACTAGAAATTGCAACAAAACTCTAAACAAGAATGAAATCAATCGTCACTCGGACTTAGAATAAGAATATTCAAATCATTAATATACCTTTGGTATACCGTTGATCTGACGAGCAAATATCAACATGCCACAAGGCTCAACGTAGGTATTTTTCTCCTCTTGATCTTCATCATTATATCATAAGCTTTCTTAGACTTCTGTGTCGACTATACAAGAAAAACCAAATATCAAGACAGTCAATTTCTTTTAGTGAAATTTATCAAATTCACTAGAATAGAATAAAAAGCACAAGCCAGACACAAAGATTTAGACCCAAAGCCTGATCCAACTCAATAAAAAAAAGACCTAATGATGAAAGTACATAGGACCCCAAATGACTCAAAGCAAATAGCAAAAAGATACCATCACAATTTTGAATAAGGAAGCCTTTAGACCCCAACCATAGCCACCATAAAAACTGGGAATAGCCAGCCCTCCAAAGCTTGCTACCACACTAACAACATATTCTATAGGGATTGTGATATAAAGAGCCATATCACCCAATCGATGCAACAACAATTACTAAAAAAAATTGAAGAACACTCACAAGATTTATGCAAAATATGGCTTCACCATTGACCCATTTTGACAAAGAAACACCCACATCTTCTATGCTAAGAACGCTAACAAGAACCAGATCAGAAACCGCAAAGCTAGATCTAAACGATTCACCATCAATTCACAAGTTGTGTACCAACCGAAATAGATACTATAACACACACAGCTATGCAAACACACTTGGACCCCTCAAACCCTCTCCACATAGAAGTACCATTGAGATTGAGGAATAAATAACAATCACACAAAATAATAGATTAAAATGGGGACTCAATCCCTTACTATCAATTTATTTAATACTCTCTGCATTGTGAACAAACCACTGGAAGAAAGATGTATATATAGGTCTATGTGTGGGAATAAGTTTAGGATGTAGCAACTTTTGAAGATGATTTTCAATTTCATTAAATAAGATAATTTATTTAATTTCTAAACATACAATGTATCTAATTTTATATATTGTATCTCATTTAAGTTACAATGTACATATATTAAATGCAATAATGTATCTAATCATATACAATGCATGTAATTAATTATTACTTTGGATTTAATCCTATACATTGAATCTAATAATATACAATTCATATCCAATAGATCACTTACAATGAATCTAATAATACACTTTATATAACTAATTAGATACAAGGTATCTAATCATATACAATGTATATCTAATGATTAAACACATTGTATATGTTCATATCTGTTTGTACGAAATCTATGATTCGCGTGATAAAAGGAAAGAATTAAGGGTATTAGTAGTAAAATGGGAATCGTAGGATGGGTATTTGATCTAAAAATGAAAAAAGTGTGTGATGCAAGAACAGTAGTGATCGTTTTACTGAGATAGAGCTTGATACAGAGTACAATAAGCGGGAGAAGATCAGAGGAAGGAGAAGAAGAAGTTCCAGAAGAAGTCCTGAAAGAAGATCCTTCGCTGAGTACAACTTGGCAAATAAATAGATAAGATCTCGAGTCGTTAGCTGTTAGACAGTTGTGATGCTTTTCCGAGGATCTAGGCAATGTGGGTGTTGAATTCGTGGATCACAACTGCTTGGTCCGATGCCTACGGGGAGCCTGAGACAGTCGTGGGTAGGCGGACAAACGCTCATGTCGCTAGGACGTGCGATCGCTGATGTTAGTCGTAGGTGTGGAGCCTCCTGTGGGCTTCAATTTGTTGGGACTGTCACTAGGCCTCCCACTGGACTATCCACACTGGTTGGGCCAATGTCCAATTGAGCCCAATCCACTTTTTTGGGCATACAATATTTATTGTTATTTAAAAATAATCATTAATTGTAAAATAGCAACTAATTTATTTTTTATTTTCATTACAAATAGAGCAAGAGCCCAATCAAAAATTAAAACAAAACACCTCGAGGCTCTGATAAGCCTAAGTATCCCTATACAAATAATTTAAATTTTTTAATATACAATTTAATATCTAATTATATAGGATACCCATTGCTTATGTTGAGTGTTTGTATAGATACTAATGTAAGGATTATGGTGGTTATGTGATGACATACAATAATAAGAAGATTTTTTTAAAATGTTTAACCAAAAGTTCACATAAATAAATTCAAATGGATTGTAAAAGATAAATAAATTTAAATATTTCATAGTAGGATTATAATATTTACATTCTCCTTCATTCTTTATAATACATATACAAATATATATGGGTAAGGACAATAACAACAACAACATTAAAGCCTTTATCTCATTAGGTGGAGTTGGCTATATGGATCATACAATGCCATTGCATTCTATCGTAGACCATATCCTTGGATAGATTATTAACTAAAAGATCTCTATCTCTATAACCTCATTGAGAATGCATTTCAGTTTTCTTCTACCCCTTCTCAGAGGACTCCGCACTGCTTGATATACCCTTCTTACTAGTGCCTCCAATTGTGTTATCTGAATATGTCCAAACCACTTCAAATGATTCCCCAACATTTTCTCCTCAATGGCTTTTGCACCAAATCATCTACTAATTTCATCATTATGAATCATATCCATTCTTGTATGGCTACATGTCTATCTCAACATTCTCATCTTAGCTACCCTCACTTTATGCTTATGTTGTCCCTTTAAAGCACAACATTCACTATCATATAGCAATGCTAACCTTATAGCAATATGATAAAACTTTCCTTTTACTTTATTAGACATTTTTCAATTACAAATAACTCCAGTAGCTTGCTTCCATTTTACACCATCCGTTTGAATTCTATGATTAACATCACTATGAGTTCCACTATCATTTTGTATAATTGATTTAGATATAACCTTGTCACTTGTGAAATGATTTGATCTCCCAATGTCACCTTTAAATCACTTCCAACTTGTTTCTTATTAAAATTGCAATGCATATATTCTGGGAACAACTTGGGCGAGAACAATACATTTCATTTTTATTTATCTTCCATTAATTTGTTTGAATTCATTCTTTTACATCTAAAACATTCAATAAACGTATAAAAAAATTGGTGTCGAGAATAAAAATAAATGTATGATAAAATTAGGAAAATAAAGAAAATATCCTGAAAATTTAGAAATATCAAATCATGATGTTGAATTTCAATAGTCCAAAATTAGTTCATTTGTGCTAAAATGTAATTTTCAAGTGTTTCTGATTTTTGCAATATTTCCCTCACTTTAAATATAAAAGGAAAGGAAAAGCCAGCTCAGCGAACCCCTTCATCAAGTGCTGGCAACATGTGGTCAGAGCTAATGCATTAAATGAATAACTATAAAAAAATTTTCCCTCACATATGAAGAAGGAACCTTATTCATTTATTTTGACATTTTTAAAATTTGTAAAAGGTGGTTGTCAAATTTCTCTACAATTATGGTAAATAGCTAATAAGTTGTAGTGAATGGCTAAGCTAAACTTTAGATCTCATGAAGGAGAGGCCTTATTAATTTATTTTAACAAGTTTGAAATTTTTTAAAAGATGGCTGTCAATTGCTATGCCGTTACGATAAAATAATTAGTGAAATGTAGTGATTTGCAAAACAAAAATTGTAAGTCATCACCTAAAGGAGGGCCCTTATACATATATGTTAACATGTTTAAAATTTAGAAAAGGTTGTCGTCAATTGCTATATTATTATGGTAAATATCTAATGAAGTGTAATAAATTGCTAAACAGAAGTTGTAAATCACTTGATGAAGATGCCTTTTTTTTTTTTATCAAGTTTGAAATTTGGATTGTTGTCAATCACTATACCATTATGATAAATAGCTAATTAAGTGTAATAAATTGCTAAAACAATTAATAAATAACTTGTTATCAAAACTTATTAGTCAAACCAGATGGTTCTGTTTATCAATCTTTTCAATCTCGGTTCAATCAAAAACAAGAAAATTTACAACTCGTAATTCTTCCTCAGGCAGGCCTGGGAGAATAGCAAAGCAACCTATAATCCGAATTGAGAACGGGGTTTTGGAGTTAGCTCTTTCGCACTATTCTACCTAGATGGATTAGTTTTTTTAATACACTACCTAGATACATTAGTAGTAGTTGAATGGTTGTTAAAACTCTTGGTATCCAAGAGGTGGTAGTATCAAATCTTAGCTTGACCAACTATTCTTGGCAAAATCTCAGCTAGCATAGAGTGGGCTAAGGTTCCTTTTCTTTTCTTTATTTTTAAAGTGAGAGTAATATTGTAAAATAATAAGTAATTCAAAATTCTCTTTTAGTTCAAATGCATATGTTTGAGAGTATCGAAATTCGCAAGGTATTAAAAAATGAATCGGTCAAGGTAATAGGTTAAGTGTTAGATCGGAGTCAACTTAGAGCCATACTGTAACAATTAAAATAATATTTTTTTAAATATATAGGTGCTATTTTAAATAATAAACATAAAAATAAAGATATAAAAATCAATGTCAAAAAATATTAGATATGCAATATTTGTATAAAAGAAGTAAATATCCAATAAAATTGTAAATAATAAGAATTTCCTTTCACAATAATTTTTTTTGCCATCTTCCTTTCACAATAAATAGCCGATCGAAAATACACACTTTTCTCCTAAATCGTATGTGTAGTCCCATCATCTTCATCTTGACAAAAAAAAAAAATTAATAAGACACAATGAAAATAAAAATCTCATTGAATGAGGATTTCCACATTTTAAAACAAAATCCCAGTAATAAGCACCCGGGAGGCATTGAGAAATGTTCAAGCCTTGCCTAGTCCCAATGCTTTCATAGGCAAATTCAAAAGTTGAAATCACATCCTAAGTTCCTAAGCGAAGGTAGGCAGGGTATCGATCCAAAGCTCGATAGTCAAGTTTGTTCGGCTAAGATCTTGCCTCAATAGGTTAAGGTCGGTCTTCTCTTTCTATTTTTGACTCAAATATCTTGCCTTTTTCTGTTCGCTTTTGTTCATCAAAGGTCATGGATAAGGAAAGCCCTCAACGATTGAGAGTATAAGCCAGCGCCAATTGAGCAAGACTATAAATACGAATGTTAACCTCTAGGATTTTATATAATTTTAGCACATGTTCCTTGAGTTTTATACACTTTTCAATATATTTGTACATATTTTTGATATTCAAGATAGGAAAATGTGCATTTGGTTTTTGATTGCATATCATTACTTAATTGTGCATATTTTGATCAAAGTCCTGGCCAGTTTATGCTGTTAATATAAATCATTTATATGATTATAAAGTGATTACAATTGCTTTACTAAGCTTTGGTAGACATGGATTGATGAAAGTATTATGGGATAATACTTACATTAGGAAAAAGAGAAAAAATATAGAGAAGAAGCAGCGAGTATAAGGGCCTAGGCACTTGGACCATTGCCTAGGTCACAAGCGTTGGAGAATGGAATCAAAGATGGGAATCAGAGAGCACAAGTGCCTAGGTGCTAAAATGAGCGCCTAGGCTCCCCATCAGAAAGCAAAACACATCATTTTGTCAAGTCTGCAATGGTTTGGGAGTATAACTCCCTTCATTTTACCAAGAGCCATGGTTTTGCATTTTCCTGGAGATTTTTTAGAGTGCTTTGCTAGGGTTTGGGTTTTGGAGGAGCTTGGAGCAAGAGATTGAGCTTTGGAAGAGATTTGAAGTTTCATGTTCTTGGTTTTTCTTCCTACTTTCCTTTTCCACTCTTGTAATCTATTTTTGCTATAATTTTCCTTTGAACTTGTAGCTTGTGGCTGATAATGAGTAGCCAAACTTTTCAATCTAGGATTATTTTGAACCCTTATATGGATTAACTCTTAAATATTCATATCTTTTTGTGATTAATGATACATATGTGTTCATTTTACTTCTTGCTTAGTGCTGCTAAATGATCGATCACCATTTAGATGTTGTGTTCATTTGATTGATGCTTGAGAGGGCTTGAAACTTGAAATTTGCATGATCGAATGGATAGTTTTGTTAGCAAAAAAAAGATATATTTGTTAACTTTACATAGTCACATTAAGGTTGGAGCTTGAAAATCGGGTTTTATTAGTTGTAACAAGAGCTTGAGCAATTAGTGAAATTAAACACTTGTTTTTGACTTGAGAAAGTTTTTACAAGTACCATTTGAATCCTAGACCAACACATTTATTCATTAAGAGCATTTATGAGAGGAAGTTATTTTAATGTTATGAGTTACAAAGGGGGAGAAATAATCCTAGGCTCCAAAAATTATCCTTGAAGTTAAAGAATCAACTTTCTTTATCACTATATAATTTTAGAAATTAGTTTCCAAAATTATCATTTGACATCAAATCTTAGTTTGGTTTAGCTTGATTGAATACACCTAGGCTTTTGATTGGTTGAGATTTTTAAACAAATCCCCATAGGAACAATACTTTCTTATCACTCTATTACTTGGCGCAACTCATGCACTTGCGGTGTGAACAAATGTTTGGTGCCATTGCCAGAGATTTGACAAAACTCCTTGGGCCAACTTTAGGCTAGTGTTAGTAAATTTCGCTTGAACTTGTAATTAATTACATAACTTTTATCTCCTTTGTTTTTCAAATTTTTTTTGTTTTAAGTTTGATACTTTCTTGGGAGTTTTTCTTCTAGGTACCATTCCTGCATATGCAACACTTGGATCTGGATAGTTTGGAAGCGATGCTTCAAGGACTGAATATATGTTGGGATTGGAAGCTACAGCAGAAGACTGAAATTTTTCCCAATCCCTTCCAAAGTTTCGTTGAAGGCTTTTAAATCACGTGGCCAATAAATGTACCTTTCTTGGAGTTTTTTTTTCTTTTCTCTTGCTTGGTTTCAAGAAGCCAACGCTCCGATCAGCTTTCTCTACCGGTATTCACATGGATAGTGTTTCCAATACGAACACGTGCTAGCATCTCGAGGTCCAATTCATGGATCTCCTTGTCACCCTCGGTTTCTCTCTCAAATTTCTAATTTTTGAATTATAGATCACAATCATTAATGGAGAGCTTTGACCATCTATTATGGACATTCAGAACTTATCCTTTTGATTTTGAAATCTATCTTTTATCTATTTCAAAATTCAAATCTTATCAAAAACTTGAAATCTGAGATATTAAATAAAAATGGGTTTATTTATATTTGTCCAATAGATAAAATTTAACCAATTTATTTAATTTGAATAAGGAGTTAAAAGAGGATAATGTTTAATTTATCTCCATAAATTAAATAAGATATAATATTAAGATAGATCAAGATTTGATATATCTTTATAAATTCAATCCAAGATCTTATCTTTTAAATCAAGATTTAATTTATCTCTATAAATTAAATTCAAGATTTATTCTATCTTTTAAAATGAGTCCAAGATTTAATTTATAGATAAATTAAATCTAAGATATATCTTTCAAAAGAAATCAAAAATATTATATCTTTATCATGTATATAATATATTTACATATCAATATATGTAATATATATACACACGAAAATATAATATATATAAATAAAATGAATTTTAATATGTATACATATATATCCTCTCAAGAGTATCTATTGAATCTTGATTCAATGAATTTAGACACTTTAACTTGTGTTGGGGCATTTTGTGTGTGACCTTATAAACTCATATGAAGTTGATAGTGGGCTAGTGACTATATTAGCCCACAAGTTGCAAGCAACCTCTAGCAAGATATTACGACTACCCAATTCACATGATGATCTATAAACCGATACAAAATATTATACAACTACTTCACATCCCTTTTGTCACATGATATTCCGATCAAGGATGAGGCATGGAGATTGTCATTCTCATATTCCTGACCATTACTTTCTCGATCCTTGAGTAGTCTGACTACAGAGATGGAACTACCTTTCCATCACAGTATGACCATACATTTCTCAGACTCACTCATTGAGGGGCTCAGTAATATCTCTCTACTAATGTGAGGGACAAATCCTATCTTGACCATTCACATTCCTCTGCATGGAATCCACTAAGCCTGAACATAGTCTGTATCATCGCTTGGTCAAAAGTGACTTTTGACTAGGTTAAAGCTGAGTGACTCTCACGTAGGAATCCAAGATGATCTCAAGTCAAAGGGCACAGTGACGTAGTCATTTGTGAGACAAGCTTATGACACAAATCCATGGAGCTATATCATAGCGAGTCATTTCAGCACCTTGTACTAATACAAGTGCCTATGGTTTTGACTAATATCTCCATATATTTCGAAATCATAATAGCCTTATTTCATCTTTGCTCCCATGTAGATGATCAGCCATGGAGATTTAGTATAATCTCTATGATTTATCCAAGGACAATTTATCATAACAAAATATGCAAAGATTATGATAATGAAAAATAAATGAAAAATTCATAAATGAAAATATACTTAAACTACAATGATTGGCCCTAGGGCACAATTTCCAACAATATCTCCAACAAATAAACTGAGATTGAATCTCAGTCTAAAATCATGGCTCAAGATGAATATGATGGATCTATAGTCAATAACTTTGCTAGTCGGAATATGACGGGTACTCAATCTTGTATACGGATGCCATAAATGCAAGCACATACTTTTGAGATCAAGCCTGTTATGATCACAATGCTTCAATTGCATGTGATGTTCAATGGTCTATACAATGAAGATGCCAACAAAAATTTAATGTGTTTCTTAAAGTGTGTGCTTCTTTCAAACAAAATGGGATGCCTCAGGATGTTCTTCTACTTTGGCTATTTCCTTTTTCATTATAGGGCAAAGCAAGAGAGTGGTTTCATAACCTACCTGAAGGATCTATTAGCTCTTGGGATGATCTTGAAAGCAAATTTAGAGCTTGATTATTCTCTGATGATAAACCTTTGAAAGCTAAAGATGAATTTCTTAGCTTTAATCAACATCCAGATGAGCATCTCTATGCAACGTGGGAAAGATATAAGATGTTGATAGAGCAATGTCCTAATCATAGGGTAAACAAATGGGTGATTGTTCAAATCTTTTGTAATCACCTTAATCGCCAATCTAAGGCAATGGTTGACTCTATGACCAATGGAAGATATCACAATATTCTAATTAATGATGTGTTTAGATTATTGAATCAACTATCTGCAAACAATAGTTAAGGCGTAGAGAGGAGGACTACACAAACCATGGCTACCACTAAAGAGGATCCTTCTTCATAGATTGCTACTATTCTATCTGCAATGAACAAGAGGCTTGATGTTTTAGAGTCTCAAATTCATAAGGGTAATGCTCACTATGTGTACTCTATCTATGTCACTCCAACACTTTATGAAAAATGCAATGATGTTCATATGCTTGATCATTGTCCTCTTTACATGACTACTAAATTTATCAATTACATGGGAAAATTTCAAAAATCCTCAGAACAATCCTTATTTTGAAACTTACAATTCAGGTTGGAGAAATCATCCCAATTTCTCATGGAATCAGGTGTAGAAACCAAATCAACCTTCATTTATAAAGAAGACAAAATTCCTATTAAGGAAGAAGAGTTTAGGTTGGAGAAGATGTTGGCTTAAGTTCTATCTAATCAAGAATCATCAAGGGTTGAAACTAAATCCACTTTGTCTCTTCATGAAAAAAGTATAAAGAAACTTGAAGTGCAAATGGGGTAATTGGCCTCACAAGTGAATGCTATGTCAAGAGGTGCTTTCTCTAGTGATACCATTCCAAATCAAAAAAAGGATGGAAAGGAAGAATGCAAGGCAATCATGTTAAGATGTGGAAAGTAATTGCTCGATATTCCTAGACCTAATGGAGTGGGAAATAAGGTTAATAATGATATTGCACTTAGTAAAGGGTGAAAAAGTTGATGCAAAGGTTGTTATAGAAGATGATGCTTGCAAAAAGAGGAAACAAGATGAGAGGAAAAATGATAATAGAGGTAGAAAGGATGGTGAGAACAACAAGAGGAAACAAGAGGTTAAACCTTATGTGCCTCCAATTCCTTTTCCTCAAAGGCTCAGGAAGTAACAAGAAGAGAGCCAATTCAAGAAGTTCTTGGGTATGTTCAAGCAACAACACATAAATTTCTCATTTGAAGAGTCTTTGGAGCAAATGCCCAAATATGTTAAGCTCATGAAGGATGTGCTTTCAAAGAAGAGAAGGTTGAATGAATTTGAAACCATTGATCTCACAAAGAGTGCTACAAACATCATCAAGGAAATACTTCAGAAGGTGAAAGATCTTGGGTGCTTCTCTATCCCTTGTCATATTGGAAACAAATTCATGGGTAAGATACTTTGTGATCTTGGAGGTAGCATCAATCTTGTGCCTCTTGCTATTTTCAACAAGTTGGAGTTAGGTGAGGCTAGACCAACTTGTAATATTGCAACTAGCAGATAGAAGCATAGTGTATCCATGTGGTATTATTCAAGATGTCCTTGTAAAGGTTGACAAATTCTACTTTCTAGTGGATTTCATTGTCAAGTGGATCAAGATATTCCTATTATCTTGGGAAGACCTGTCTTAACAACTGCTAGAACTTTGATTGATGTCGAAATGGGTGAGCTGACTTTGTGAGTCAATGATGAGCATGCCACATTTAATATGTAAAAGTTGATGAAGTCCTCTAGTGAACCTGAACAATGCTACTTCGTTGATAGGATTGAGCAAGTAGTTTAGTAAGAATTCAACAAATCTATCATTAGTAACCCATTGGAAGCTTTGTTATTGGGGGTTGAAGTAGAAGATTAAGAAGTGCAAGAATGCATGGCTATCATAGATGTAGCATTAGCTTATCCTAAAAGTAGGGTGCAATTTGAATCTTTAGATTTGTCATTTCTTGATAGATCATCTTTGAAGTCATCTCTGGAAGAGCCCCTCCCTTGAGTTAAAGACACTACCTTCTCATCTCCAATATGTCTATTTGGTAACTAACAACACTTTACGGGTAATCATTGTGGCAAATCTAACTATTCAATAAGAAAAGAACCTTTTAGATGTCTTGAAGGTACATAAAAGAGCCATTGGATGGACTATTGTAGATCTTAAGGGCATAAGTCCTTCAACTCGTATGCATAAGATTTTTTTTTTTGAGGATAATCACAAAGCTTCCATTGAACATCAAAGAAGGTTAAATCCAATAATGAAGGAAGTTGTGAAGAATGAGATTTTGAAATGGTTTGATGTAGGTATTGTGTATCCTATCTCTAATAGTTTATGCGTGAGCCTAGGCCAATGCGTCCCCAAAAAGGGCAATATGACTGTAGTGGCTAACACCTATAATGAACTTATTCCTATTCGCACTGTCACTAGTTGGAGGATTTGCATGGATTATCAAAAGCTAAATGCCACCACTAGGAAGGATCATTTTTGTGACATCCCTTACTCTTTACCCTTACACCCCTTAGATATAATTAGCTAACCACTTGAGTTCTTAATTATGTCTCATTTAGACCCTTAGACTTTGCTCATAATAAATTTCCCCCTCTTACCTTATTCATACACTCTGATTACTTTGGGAGAATAGACTTATTCGTACATATCTGAGACCCGGTAGTTATAGCTATCCAATTATAATCCATTCAATCCTTTATAGGACTTAGGGTTCTTATTTAGTCAATGTAGTACTTGATTAAAACAATGGGAGACATAATATTTCATTTCACAAATTAACTTCAAATTTGGCTTTGGGAGGGTTTCACAATGACCAACTAACTCAGAGCCACAACAAAACCTCTCAGGTCCCTTTTGCCACTGCCAACTCCTGCCTTCGCCACAACGAACTCCTCAACCATAGCGAGACATCCTTCTCGGAGGCACTTTGCCATGGCCAACTCTTACCTTTCGCCTCGTTGAACCCCTCAAATCCTGAGAGGAGTTCCTCTCTGGAGCTCTTCCCTGTGGGGATGGTCAGAGAACATTTGATAGATAGCATCAAAACCAGAAACACAGAGATATATACATTGATTCACAAGGCAATAATGATCCAAACTTAACATAATATCTTAAAACATAAACTACTCATGGTTTCCCCTTAACCACACTTCATACATACAAGTTTGGGGACTAACATCAAAATGCATAAACATTCATAAATATAGTCCCAACAATGCTGCTGCTACGCTCCACCTTCAACAGGTAATTTCCTTGCCTTTGCCTGAATCGAGCTTTCACCTGGAGGGTTATTGTTTCAAGGAGGATAAGATTTCATGAAAATCTTAGTAGCAAGTTATACTAACAATCATATAAACATGCATGATCGCTATATGACAGTAACAAGCTATGACGATGAGCATACCTTACTTCATGTAACCAAGCTGAACTGAACTGAAATAACATATGGAAAATGCACAGCATAGCAAGGATTTACATGCTCAAAAATCACATAACTGAATCAACTTAAATATTCATGACACAATCACAACAACAATCATAAGCAATGTAAATGCAAGAGTTAGTAAATTCACTACTTGCTACTCTTAGCTGACTTAAGTCTAATCCTTTACTCCCCTGAGCTTCGTAGGCCTCTTTGGTAACTTGAACATCTACAATACCATAATGCATCTCCATTACTCACTAACTCAACGAATGCTTTATCTGAACTTAGCTCTCACTTCTCTTCAATCAACTTTTTTGTACTTTGAACTCTCAGTTCCAATACTTCTCTAGTTAACACACAGCATCACAATCCTCTTCCCTTGGCTTTCTCAATTTTCGGCCAACAACCCTCACATAAGGTTCACATTCAAAAATCCCAAACAACCTAAAACAATTATAATCTAACTACCAACAAGCTCCATAGTAGTAGCAGAGATGGGTTTTGAGACTTACCTTGTCCAATTCAAGCTTTGGACCACTTCCTCTCTCTAGAACCAACTTGGCTTGTATCTCCTCTCTTTAAAAATACACCAAATTGGAATAAAATAAACTGATTAAACTGAAGGTAGAGGCTAGAGGATCAAAGAATAGGGAAACTTTGCACCAAAAACGAATCCTTACCTTGAATTCTAATTGGATTGCACCTTCTCTTTTCATCCTTTTCCTCCTTCTCCAAGCACGTCTTCTTTTCCTCTTCTTTCTTTCTTTCCCGTGTGTGCTCCTACCTCCTCATCTATATATAGCTAACTTTTGGCCTATTCTTCAAGCCTCATAACTTGGTTGACAAGTTTAGAGGCTTGTCCCCTAAGCTTTGTCTTCTGGGTTCCTATGGTATATGATAATGCAATTGCTCATCAACAACTTTTATTTCATAAATACTTTCTCTTCATGCATTTCCATACTGAATAATGATACTGGCATTATCTGATCCTCCGGAAATTCTTTAAGCCTCTCAAAATACTTATTTACTTTATTCCCTCACTTGCATTACTTGGAGGCTAAGCAGATATACTCCGGAAATTCTTTCTGGGAATCCTCTGATCACTTGACTAATTCCTTACCATAGGAAATTCTCATAATTCAAGAGATCATAGCCTCAATTTCTTTTCCAAAATTCCTTTTCAGAAATTCTCTTTATTTTCTCTTTTCCAGAATTAATTGCACTTTTTATTTTCTTTAAGACAATGTGCTCTGAACTTGGACTTGGAATCAATTTCATAAATCAACATAATTGTTGAGCTATATTTCCCTAATTTCACAGAATTATATGAGGCCTCTTGCTACTTTAAATAATTATATTTGCTTAAAATCCCTTTATAAGCCAAATATTAATTAATTACTAAAAATTCAATTTGAGGTTATTCCTGCTTTTTGAACCTCAAACCTACCTTAAATACGCTTCAGGGAATTATTCTATACATTTTTGTGCCTTGGGCCATTTTATGATATTTCTGGATAAAATTACCAAAATGCCCTTAACTTATGCCTTAATCACCATTTTGCCCTTACATGCCCATATGCACTCAAACCCCTTTCCCAAAGGTCTCTTAAGCTTAACTTAATCGTAACTAGAATTTATTCTATCATTTAGCCTTTTATTTCAAACATGGAAATTTTGAGATGTTAAAATTTTCCTCTTCCTTTCATTGATTAGATGCTTGACAAATTAATTGGTAAGGAGTTCTTCTGTTTTTTGAATGGGTATTCTGGGTACAACCAAATTGCTTTAGTCCTGAAAGACTAAGAGAAGACTACTTTCACTTGTCAATATGAAACTTTTGCATTCAAGCACATGCCTTTTGGATTATGCAATGCCCTAGCTACATTTCAAAGGTGCATGATGTCAATCTTCTCTGACATGATTGAGCAGACTATGAAAGTTTTCATGGATGATTTTACTGTGTTTGGGGATTTGTAGGATGAGTGTTTGACCATGGCTAGAGTGTTGAAGTGGTGTGAAGAGACCAACTTAGTCTTGAATTAGAAAGAATGCCAATTCATGGTTAAAGAAGGTGTAGTACTTGGCCATAGAGTTTTAATGAATGGCTTAGAAGTTGATAAAGCAAAGGTTGCTATGATTGAGCAACTTCCTCCACCTACTAATGTCAAGGGTGTGAGGAGTTTTCTTGGCCACGTAGGCTTTTACCATGGCTTTATCAAGGGTTTCTCCAGAATAGCCAAATCTCTCTGAGCATTACTTGAGAAAGCTGTGGAGTTTAAGTTTGAGGATGCTTGCTTAAGTGCATTTGAGGAATTGAAGAAACAACTTGTCTTTGCACATATTATGATGGCTCCTGATTAGAATTTGCCTTTCATTATGATGTATGATGCTAGTAACTATGTCGTTGATTTAACCAAGTTTTACTACAGTAATTCATGTCTGATTGCATGAGTTTAGAGGAATTAACTGGTTTAAAATGCATGTTTTGATGTGAATTGTAGTAATATGCTTTCATGGACTTTAATTCCCATTAAACATCCTTTGTAAGGATAAAAATATCTAATTGTGCGTTAATTTAATTAATTCTCATTGATGAGTTAGGATTAGATTTTACAAGAGCTTAAAATGATTTTCAGGTTAAGGAATCAAGAGGGAGTTGCAGTGAAATGCCAACTAATTGAAGCTGTGCGTTTTGGCTTTCAAGTCGCGACTTGGACTATATATGTTGCGACTCAACTGACCAATAGGTCACGACTAACATTATTTTATGTCGTGACTTAAGTGCGTCTGAGGCAGAATCAGGTTATATACCTCGGATTGCGATTTTTAGAGGGGGAATTGAATGCCAGCCGCCACCTCTCGTCAAAACCTTTCCATTCTCGTCTCCTAGGGTTCTTCAAGGGTTCTTGAAGTCCCTCCAACCCTAATCATTGATTGGAATCCATTCTACACACCATTCCATCACATTTCTGCTTCATCCATCATCCACTCCATTTTCCATGGCTCTTGCTGAGATTCCAAGAACTATATCAGCTTTTCCAGAGACTATGAGAGGCTAGGACGCATTGCCTTGAGGAGTTTGATGAGAGCTTGAGCTTGGGACTACATTTGGGGAGTTTTACTTCATCCTTTCCATTATGTTCATATTATTACAGTTATTCTTAGTTTGGATATCTGAATTTCTAATGTGGATTGGATTATGAGACTTTCTGGGTATTTGTTTTGTAATGAGAATCTTTCATTTAGTCTTGTGAATTCGATTGGGTTCAATCAAGGTTCGGTCTGATTAAATGAGATATTCAGTTAGCACAATAGGTTATTGTGTTCAACTTGTTGATACTATTGTAACAATCTCAACCAAGACCTAAATTTGAGGCTGATTGTAGTTGTTGTGAACTTTTGGGTCAAGAGTCTCATTAACACATTACTCTCACCTAAGTTTGGAAGGTTTTCTAAGATAATTAAGATTTGGTTTCCAAAGTAAGTTTCCCTATATTTTTAGAAGTGATGAAGGCTTAATCAATACTCCGAAGGGCAATTCCATTATTGAGTTTTTCAATCTATCCTGTTTATTGTTTCAGCGATTTCTAGTTTTTCTATAAACCGAAAAAGAAAACCCAAAAACAACTTAGTTCTATTTTCTGCAATTTCACTCAGTACACAACCCCCAATCTTTACCTTTCCATACGGTTCTATCACTTAGATTACATAGAATCATTTAGGCTCCTCGAAGTGAACACGACCCGGCTTGCACCACTATAGTGCATTTCCATCCGGAAATTATACAATTTTTGAGGGCCCATAACGACAAAGGCATCCATCAGTCGTAGGTGCAGTGCTTGGTCAAAAGAAGGACAAAGTATTTCACCCCATATACTATGCTAGCCAAACACTTGATGATGCTTAGGAAAGAAAATTCTACCAAATAACAAACCTTCTAAAGGATCTTCTATGGCATATGAATTTAAAGTCTCTTGAGTTGCCTTACCAAGAATATCAATGCTGAAACAATCTATAATATCTCTAGGACACTTCAATGCTTCATTCATATTGAAAACAACCTCTTCACCATGTACTCTCATCTTGATTTCTCTTTTTTCAACATTAATGAGAGTTCGAGCTATAGCAAGGAAAGGTCTCCCACAATGAGTGACATATCCTTATCTTCATCACAATCCAAGTCAATGAAGTTTGCAGGGAGACAAAACTTGTCAACTTTGACTAAGACATTTTCAATAATACCTTGGGATAAGCTAAACTTCGATCAGCAAGTCGAAGTGTCACAGAGGTTGGTTTAGCTTCACCTAGTTGCAATTTTCGGAATACAAATGTGGCATCAAGTTAATGCTTGATCCTAAGTCAAACAATGGTTTGCCTTGGAATCTCTCCCCAATCATACAAGGTATTGAGAAGCTGATTGGATCTTTCTGCTTAGAGGCAGCTTGTTGGGAAGAATAGCACTACATTATTCTATGAGAGCTACAGTTTGTCAACATCTCTTTCAAAAATTTTGCATGATGAGGCATTTGCTCTAGAGCTTCGATGAAAGGAATATTGATATGTAGCTACTTGAAAATCTCCAAAAACTTCTTATACTGCTAATCAAAGGCCTTCTTTTGGAATTATTGAGTAAAGGTTAAACATGACACCCATTGAAGATTTTCACTATTTGTTTCCTTTTCCTTTACTTCACTCCACAATTATTGTAGTAGTGTGTTGGACTTTGGAATTGGGAGGCTGCTGTTTAGGTAAATCTTTTCCATTTCTAAGAGTAATGGCTTTACATTCCTATCTCCCATCTCTACAAGGATTAATAACAATGTTACTTGGTAAACCATTAGTCTTCAAGTTATTAAGATCCGTTGCTATTTTCCCAACTTGTATTTCTAGATTCTTTATAGAAGATATCGTGCCTTGGATCTTTGTTGATATTTCACAACTTACATTATCATATTTTCAAGCCTATATATCCTCTTATTAATATGTTGAAGAGGATCCTTTTGAATTGGAGGTTGCTCAATTTGAGCGTCAAATCCTGGAGGATTTATCTATTTAGATCTTGAACTTGAAGCTTGATTTGAAGCTTGACTTTGGCTCCAAGAAAAATTAGGATGATTCCTCCACCCTTGGTTAAAGGTGTTGAAATAAGGGTTATTTTGGTTACCATGGTAGTTTCCAGCATAATTCACAAGCTCTACTTGTGGGGAATGAGGCATTAACAATTAGTATGGCCATCACCACAATATTCATCAGTGACTCTCTTAATTGACTTTAGTTGCTTCCTTTCATTATTGTTTTGAATGAAATTAGCCAACAAATCATCCAAACAACTCCAGACATAATTCACCAGTTGCTTTGTAATACCCCCATTAGTGATAGCATTCATCTCACACTTATGCACATGAGTTAAATGAATAATGAAGATTTGAAGTAAGACTTACTACTCTAAATTATGACCTAGGCTTTACTTTACTAGTGATTTAAACCTCTCCCAAGCCTCATACAGATGTTCCCCAAACGCTTGGTGAAAATTAGTAAGATTAGCTCTTGCATATACTGTTTTATTGTCCAAGAAGAATCTAGATATGAACTTCTCTTCCAATTGGTCCCAAGAAGATACACTTATTTCTTCTAAGTTATTAAGCCACTCTTTGGTTCTCCCTTGTAAAGAATATGGGAAAAGACAAAGGTGAATAACATCATTAGACACTCTATTCTGCTTAAAGGAATCACAAACTTCAAGAAACTACACGAGATGTCTATTTGGATCTTCAACATTAGTCCTTGCGAACTGACCATTCAGCTCAAGAATTTTAAGAATTGTATGCTTAATCTCAAAATTGCTTGCTTGCATAGTAGGCACTTGAATTCCAGATTGATACCATCGATATTGCCTACCTAGAAAGTCATTGACACCCAGATGATCATTTTCATTTTGTGCCATCTTTATAGCACCTTGCTTCTCTTGATTGGTAGGTGATGTCACCTTTAATATTTCTTCAAGGCTCCTTGTCTACATGGTGTTTTTGTAGCTTTAGATTTATTGGGCATCAAGTACCAAGGTACTTGAACAACAAACAATTTCTAAGAGTAACAAACAAATAACAGAGACTAGAAAAATAAAATAAAATAATAATTAAAAAAACTTAAGCTAAAACTACTAAAAGGTTTCTAATTTTAATCATTAATTGCCTTGAGTCCTCGGCAATGACGCAATAGATTTAGATGCTACTAAAATTCAATTATGCACAGTAAGTGTATGGATTGTGAAAATAGTATATGGTAAATTGATGTTGATCCCATAGAGACTCAATTTGATAGGTAAATAGGCTATAAATATGAATTCTGCTTAAGCTGAGCAAATAAAAATAATAGTAATGAAAATATAAATTCAAATGAACTAAAATATTAACTCTAATGTGTTACAAAATTGTAATTGACACAAGTGACCTAGAGTGGTTGATCCATTCTTTAAGTTTTAAAGCATTTAATTACCCAAATAAATATATTTAAATTTTAACTTATTAATTTATAGTATAAATAGATGTAATGTCTCCCGATTATGTACAACTCTCTTTCAAATTAAAAATATTATTCCTTATATAGCTATTTAAGAGGCATTAATGAGAACAATTTCACTCTAATATGATTATATGAGTTTTGTAAGTATATTTATATCATAAAGGCAAATTAGAATAAATTCTAAATCACATTACTCAATTTAAAAGTTCAATTAAGATCCCTCTTCCAAAGTTAATCTCAATTACCCAAATTCATACTTACTGTTGATCAAGCACAAAGTAGACAATAAGATTTAAACTGAATAAATAATTAAAATCAAACAAATGGTTCAAACATGTTCAAATCCTTAATTCAGTTCATAATTACTCTAGATCAAAAGAGAATTAGCCACACATGGCTTTAATCAAATCCATAATAAGATTCAAATACAAGAAAGGCATAAAGAAAGGAAGAAAGAAAATAAACAACAGAATGCTGTGATTAAATTCCTCCACTATGATACTTCGATCCTTAGCATTTTCCTCTTTCTTTCCTGATGATCTCTTGTCTGCATGTGCACTGGATGTGTGTCGTTCCTTTTTTTCTTTCCTTATATGATGCGTGTGTATATATATCCATAAATGCCAAACCGACCTGCTCCTTCTTTCCTTTTTCTTTTAATCTTTCTTCTTCTCTTGAGTCTTGATTTAAAGGATTTTCTCTCTCCGCCATTTCCTAAAAAATAACAAGATAACAAATAATAAGATAAAAAAAATCTCTAAAAACTTTAAATTATTATTATCTGTTATTTGATAGATTTGCTATTTTAAACTCAAAATTTTTTAAAATTATGTTGATAACTCACCAAATATATAAAAAATATAGTAAAAACTGGAGAGTTATCACTAGACAATGGAAATATGGCCTCAACACTCGCCCTCGCCGTGCAATTTGAAGGCACAACCCAAGAGCTTAAGTGCTCGGGCACAAAAAGGCTAGGTTCTTTTAAAAAAATATATAAATATTCTTTGTTTTTTTTTTTAAATTTTCCTTATCAATTTTTTTTTGCTAAATGCCCTAATCGTTTTACCACCCCCTCTCCCCTTCAACAACTCCCTCCATTTTCTCAAAAACCTTGCACTATCTTCTCCGGTGCCCATTCACTTCAAACTCTTCAACCACCTTCTCTAGTTCAAGTGCTCTCACCTTCATTGCAGAGTGCTGTTGACACAAGGATGAAGCCAACGTACGTGCTCGCGTTGTTGAATCCTAAGGCGTCCACTTCAATCTTTCGTAGATTTTTTCTCCATTCCTCTTGAGTAGTGAGCATCACTGGTAGCTTCTCTCTCTTTGACCTTGTTTAATCTTGCAATTTCTACCGAGCATTCTTAGTCTCAACCAAGGTTAAACATCATCCATTTGATGGAGTATAAGCTTTTGCCTTGTATAATGTCTCATAATAGAGTGAGTACTAAAATGAACATCTTCAATTAGTCTGAAGACCCAGATCTTTCTCTTACTGTAGCTTTTGATAAAAAAAATTTCAAAATCGAGAATGATATGACTTTTGCCTCAAAACAATTGTGCCATGTACCATTCTCCTCGAAAGGAAATTCCCATACATGTCCATGCATGAAGTACTAAGCAGTAGGCATCATATGTTATCTCTTAATGGTAAGAAGAAACAAGCTTTTAGAGCTTTGGTATATGAATATTATGCTCATGCTGCAATTCAAGAGATTGTAAGGTGAGAGGAACCTAGATTACTATTGATTGATTCATTTCAATCATTGTTTAAGCTATATGTTGTAAGTGATTGTACATACAAATCTTATCTTGCCAACCTATAGTCATCATATTTTGAATGAAGTAGTGACATATCTCACTAATCCTGATATGGCTCTTTGGCAAATGAAAAATGGCAAACCTTCCAATATTAAGAGGACCCAATTGTATAAGGATGCTCATTTTATCATGTATTTCGTAGCCTCCAATTTCTCCCCTAAAACTCATGTCAGTAATGTCTTTAATGATAGAGCCTGTTTGATTTACCTCCTCATGCATGGTGAACTAGTGGACTTGGCCAAACTCGTATAATAAGTTAAAAGAAAATCTAACTCAACATAACAACAGCTTGTTCTTTGCATATTTCATCTTAGAAATGTGCATATCCTATGGGATTAAGCCCACTTTGAAGGATGGTAAGTTAAACCTACGAAAGCTTTTAACTATAATATTCTCACTAATGATGTTGATAATAAGATACAAAGGGATGATTATCAAGAAATGAACTAACCATCCTCTACTGTTAAGCCCAACTTACAGGACCTTTATAAGCTACATCAACAAATGCCCCAACAACTGTGACATGATAGGAAAGTTGAGTGACATGATAAGCAAGCTAATGAGAAAATTTAATCGCTTGGCTTAATATTTGGAACTCAACTGCTCTTTTAACTCATATATAGAATCCAATACTGAAGTTGACCCATCTTTTGAAGAAGGGTTATCCTCACCCATCATCATCGAAGGGTCAACTTCAGTATTGGTTTCCTTATCTGAGTCAAAAGAACAGTCAAGTTCTAAATATTGACCTAATCAATTAAATTTTCTCATTAGCTTGCTTATCATGTCACTTTGCTTGCCGATCATGTCACACTGTTGTTGTTGTTTGTTGATATAGCTTATAAAGGTCCTGTAGGTTGGGGTTAAGAGTAGAGAGTGATTGGTTTATTTCGTAATACTCATCCCCTTGTATCTCATGATCAACATTATTAGCGAGAAGAGTGTAGTCAAAAGCTTTTGTAGGTATGATCTTGCTATTCTTTAGAGCAAAATTAATCATATAGGACATGCACACTTTTGTGATGAAATGTCCAAAAAACAAGTTATTATTGTGTTGAGTCAGATTTTCTTTTAGTTTATTATATATGAGACAGGCCAAGTCCACTAATCAAACAAGCTTTATTCTTAGAGACATCACTGACATGAGATGTATGTAAGATATTGGAGGTTAAGAAATACATAATATAACGAGCATCCTTACGCAATTGGATCCTCTTAATTTTGGAAGGCCTATCATTTTTCATTTGCCAGATACCCATATCAAGATTAGTGATATATGTCACTACTTCATTTAAATCTAATGACTGTGGGTTGACAAGATAAGACTTGTATGCATAATTGCTTACAATAGGCAGCTTAAAGAAGGATTGAAATGAATCAACATCAATAGTAATATGGGTTAGTCTTACCTTGCAATATGTGGAATTGCACTGTCCAGCATGTGCATAATATTTCCAAACCAAAGCTTTAAAAGCTAGATTCTTTATACTATTAAGAGATGACATATGATGCTTACTATTTATGACTTTAAACATGGGCACACATGGATTGTATGGAAATTGCCTTTTAAAGAGAATGGTATGTGGCACAATTGTTTTGAGGCAAAAGTCTTATGCTTCTTAGTTTTGAAAATCTTTTCTATCAGAAGCTGCAGTAAGAGAAGGATCTCAGTCTTTAGGCTGATTGAAGATCTACATTTCTATATTATTACTCACTCTATTATGAGCCATTGTGCAGGGCAGAAGTTGATTACTCCAAAAAATGGATGATGTTTAATCCCGATTGAGACTAGGATGGTCAACAGAAATTTCAAAGTTAAACAAGGCCAGAGAGACAAAAGAGAGAGAAGCCACTGGTGGTGATCATGACTGGAGAGGAATGGAGAAGAAATTCGTGAATGGTGGAAGTAGAGGCCTCAAGATTGAATAGTAGGAACACGTTGGCATCATCCTTGTGTTAATGGCTTTCTGCAGCAGAGGTAAGAGGACTTAAGTTGGTGACACTTGAACTGGAAAAGGTGGCGGACGAGTTTGGAGTGAATGGACACCGGAGAAGATGGTACAAGGTTTTGGAGAGAATAGAGTTGTTCAAGTGGAAAGGGGGTGGTAAAAGGATTAGGGCATTCAACAAAAATAAACTGAGAATGAATTTTTTTTTAAATTATGAATATATAGATTTTGTGCCTAAGCGCTTAAACTCTTGGGTTGTGCCTTCAGATTACACAATGAGGGCGAGTGCCTAGGCCCTGTTTCCATGGCCTAGACACTTGTGCTCTCAGGTTGTGCCTTTCAAATTGCACAAGAAAAATGAGCACCTAGACCTTCTTTTATAGGCTAGGAGCTTGTGCTCTCTATTTAAACACAACAATTTTATAGTAAACACCCATATTTACCCCAAAGTTACGGTCACCAATCTCTATTTTTAACATACAAAAACCACTCACTCCAAAGCACCATCAGAACATACATTTACATAAAATTTCACCTCCCACGAGCTTAACAAACAAAGGAGGCATATGATTGCAGTGCAAGTTGATATATAAAAAAAATTAGATTCAGCAATAGCACCCTTTTTTGTTTTCAAAATGAATAGCATACATAGCAACATATCACTTGTCCACACTTCAATCATCATACAAATGAATTCAAATCATTGAAATAAACCGCCGTTGGTGCAAGATTCAGATTTTGTCTAGTTAAAAGATGAGGCATTCAAAACTTCCCTGAAATTCCTCCTCTAGTTGAGATGTTGCATTTTGTTTCCCATGACCTTGTTTCTATCTTTCTCTCATTCAGACTTGATGATTGACCTACAAAAAACAAAAGATCAACTATAAATGTCACACCTCTTACACAATCCTTAAATCCAAATTCCAGTTTACATATATGTCCACATATGTATGTTAGTACACATCCGACCATGGCCTTTTGGTTAATAAAATGCGTGTATATTTATATCAGCATGTCAATTCAAATTCCATTTCCAATATCCTTGCCTACTTCATTACTTCACTATGTTCTTAAACAGATTGTAACATTTTTCCTTATCCCGAATCAATTTTTAGCTTAAAAAGAAAAACACTGAGCAGTGGCATAATTTGTCACATGCCACTCCAATTCATAAAATCATTTCTCCTCTACCGTTCATACACATCCACAGCCAATGTTTGTGTGTGTGTATATCGCCTCTATTTCAAGAAACTGAAAATATATCCTTTGAAACAAAATCTCTAGTATTTGGTATACAAGTTCTTGAAGAAAAACCGACATGCAAACCCAAAATAATCCATCACAACTTGATTGGCTCATTATCATAACCCAAACCGGAAGCTTTTTTCCATAAAAACAGCACCCTTGTTTTCGGTTCCACTGACCCCGTAGCAATTTCAGCATGCAGACTCATTTGACAGCCTTTAAACAACATAATAACAGTTTAGATCATAATCCTAATTTTTTTTTGGTCAAAATTAAAAAAGAAGACGGGTCCTGTAAGGATGAACGGTGACCCACGAACCTAACATTAAAAAAAAAATCAAATAACTCACATGCATTTCTTGATTCAACTACCAAAAGCTTCAATCTTACTTCTTAAGTGATTCAATTGTTGAAAATCACCAAGTTACCTCATATTTCTCAACTTTAATCTCGTCTCAAGAACCAAAATGGTAGAAATTGAAGAAATTGAGGGTAGAAGAAGGTCTAAGAGAATCACCTGGACCAGAACCTTATTTATATACGTCGTCAGACTCCTTTTCCAGCGAGAACCACGGCCACGTCACGCCGCAAGAGCTCTCTCGCTCACACTAGCTCTCTCTGCTCCTGGGTCTGGTTCGCAGGAAAGAAGGATGAGATAAAAAGACGGAGGGGGGCTTTTATTTCTGTTGGGGAGGGGGGGGGGTGTTAAAGTGGTCAGTACGTGCGTGGCATGTGTAGGTGGGGCAAATTAGAGTTTTGCTGCCCTCCCACACATTTGAAATTGTGGTGCGGTCATTTTGCTCTTTGATTTAAGTCATATTATGGGATGGAATTAGTTTTTGTTTCATGTTTTTAAATTGGGTTAGGTATGGTTTTGTCTTGTTAGTGTATGAATCTTTGTGTTTGGCTTGCGTTATCTCATTTAATTATGATTGATTTGATTTTAGAAAAAAATCAATTGACTGTATTGGTATTTGTTTCTTCTTTATGGGTTAACCTCGAAATCTGAGAAAGATTTTGATAACAACGAAGATTGAGAGGATAAAAATATTGTTGAGTATCATGGTGCATGTTGATTTATGCCTATCAAATCAATGATAAACGAAAGGTACATGAATGAGTATTTCAATTCTATATTTATTCACACAAAAAAAATCATATAATTAAACCTTTATAACAATTCTTAAATCTTATTTGTAAATAACTCTAATTGATCATGTAAATTCAACAGATGAATCACATGTATGGTACATAGATTATACAACCTATTAAGATCATTTGCTTTTGTTTTGTTGTCATATGTTTCAGATTATTTTTTGGACGGAATAAATTTATAAAATCCCATAAATTTCCCTTTTGTTGTCAAAGACCAAAGCGGAAATGGACTGGAACGAGTAAGGTCCAGGTAAATAATCTTGAAGAAGATGAAGCCAGCTCTTCCCATATCACTTCCCCTTCTCCCTTCTCAAGTGCCACATTAGCAATGGTCAAATCCACATATGCTGCCACCCATAATGGACATTTTCATAGGTTTAATGGATTGTTACTTTTGCTTTGTTTCCAAATAATAATGTGTATTTAAACACATGTAAAAATATTTTTGTCCACTTTGCTCTTTTAATAACATTTCGACGTAAAAAACGCATCTTAGCCCTTATTTTTATTGTTTTTCTTCTCTGTTTTTTTTTTGTTGTTGTTGTGGATCCTACTCGTCCTCCTCTCATCCATGCTCTTCCTCGCATAAATCTGTAAGACTTCACCGCCATTTTTCCCCTTCCACCATGACTGCTTATAGAGAAGATCTAAAAAATTTAAACAAAATTTCAAAGGATTCAATGAGAAACAATTTTTCATTAGGAAAACAAATAAAGTAGGATCCAAAGCTCTTAAGTTTTGACGGTAATATTATCCAGGATATTATCATATACACCGAGAGAGCCCGTATTTTCTATCAAACTAAAGCTATGAAAAAAAAGATGGAGAAAAACTACAAAGAGCAGCCTACCTATTATCAATTCTTTGAAGTTGGGTACCAATAGAAGTAGCATTATTATCAAATTCAAGGGTAGTTGGAGTCGCACTTTGCCAATTTTGTGGAAGTTCTAATTCGCTCGGTCGTGCCAGTGAAGATGAAGATGATCTATCCTCGCCACTTGCAACATCACCTACCTAATTAGGCGTCAGCCTCTGCATGACTGATGAGAAAGAGGATGAATGAAAGGAAGGAGGAGGAGTGGGACCTACAACAAAAAGACAAAGAAAAGAAAACGAATAAAAATAAAAGAGTGAGATACAAAAACATGCTAGATGGAAAACAAGTAAGACCCACAATAAAAAGAAGTTTTGGCCTATTAACAGGACTGTTAACTATAATAGCTCCATATTTTAATATATTATGTCAATTTTTACACCTTTCAAAACTTAATTATGTTATACGCTCACGGTGAGAAATTTTGTTGCTAAAATTGCACATTAACACATGAATTTATAATATATCCATAATTATAATTGGATGTTTACCGTTCATTGTAAGCTCATATTACGCGTTATTTAGCAATTAAAGTTAAGGCAATAGATGATTTTTTTTTTTTTTTTTTACATTCATGAGCTTTTGGCAAGGATTACCACTTGGTGGTTGTGTTTGTAAGCTCATAATGCATTTTTATGTAGATTAGAACATAGTTGCTTTTTTATTTCTTACATTTGTGGTGCTTTTTTTTATGCCTGTTATTTCTTGGTGCAATATATTTTATTTTCGTGCCATACATGCTTTTTATTCTTGTGGTGAGAATGAAGAGATCCGAATTGAAGTTTGGAGGTTTATGACCACTACATCACATGCAATTTCAACTGAAACTATTTAATGTGAATTATAAGCACTTATTATTTGTTATTTTTCCAAATGCATATATGTTAGTATAGCAGATGAAACAATCGTAAATCAGAAATTATGTGCCATTGCAAGTCACTTCTCATGAAACAAAATTTTAAAATTGAATTAATTTTTGTGCCTTTTCATGTCTTAATTCATTAGAAAAGTATACATGAAATAAACTTTTTTTTCCTTTGCTGGTCATGTATGTTCCATATAAATTCTTCCATTTATGATCTTTTACATGTGGTCTCTTTTATTTGGTGAGCTACAATTGGTATATATCTTTCTCATCAACAAGTAAATTATTTAAATATTATGAATGTGTGTGTATATATATAGAAGTTGTAGTATATTGATGTTCAAGATGTTGAATGCTTAAATAATGAAGTCTGATAAAATTTATGTTGTAGACAAAGATCCATGTGCTTCATCGAGTCTTCTTCGATACTATCGTTGGTATTGAAGATTTCTCTCCAAAGTGGCCAAACTGTAAATGGGGGTCATTGAAGGTTCAATGGGATGACCTGATGCAATGATCTCATGGGAAATAGAGCCTTTTATACCTCCTGGTGCTATAAAGAATGACAAAGAACAGATTGTTTAAGCCTATTAATTAACAATCCATCTTCTAGTAAGAGAATCTTCAATCCAAATCAGCTCTCATAATTTTATCAATCTATTATCATAGCATGATTATGAATTTTGGTGTGTAGAAATGACTTCCAAGTCAATTGCTAACCCATCATTGAATACTAACAATGACTCAAGAATGCAAATGAACAATGGAGAATCTTATTTAAACATAATGAATGTAAAGAGGAGCAGAAGTTTGAGTATAATGATGTTCCCAATAATGAATGCTTAAGAAATAAAGTATGATAAATTGATGTTGGAGATGAAGATGGAGAATATCCATGTATCAAATTGAGTCTTCATCGTAGTATTCTTTTCTTATCATAATCACTGACAGATCCAAGGAATATCAACGGTTGATTCACTTCGTACATTCAATTTCACACACACATACATCAAACCATAATTAATGCTTTCACATGAAAATGGCTTTTTTCCCATTAGACTTTACATTAAAACACAAGCATAGGATTAGAAATTACAAGAATATATGTTTGCTAGTGTTAAGTACTTTTTGTTTCTTTGGTCTTTTTTCTAATGGCTAAAATTTGCTGTCTCATCATATCTTCAACGAGGAGGAGGTGGAGGCGAGATGAATTGAAGATCGTTTAATGTAATTAAGTTGTTTTACATTTGAATTTATGCATGTATTACTTTGACTTCTCCACAAAATAGATTATCTATAAATTTTGATGCGTCTGTTAAACATGGGACTTTCAGGTTTTGCTTTGTTTTCTTTTTTGTGAGAATTTTTCTATTGTTTTTTTCAATGCAGAAGTGTATACAATATAAAAAAGATAGAAATAAATATGATATATGTAGTGATTTTAGAATTACAACAATATAACAAATTACATTGGGTAAACCATTAATGGATATATACTTGTATATATAAAAATAAGTATGAAGACATCTAACTACACAGTAACGATTTTTAAGTATGAACATTAACTGGGGAGCTTACCCTCTTAGTCTGTTCTTCCCAGAATAAGGGCATATTCTCTCAGCTTTTTAATTTTGAAATAGATTTTTCCCTCTATAATGGATATACAAGCATTTGCTACCAATGAGGAAGTTTTTCTCATCTGAAATTGCAAATTGAGGTGATTGGATTTGCGCCAACGCGCCAACGAAAACCATAAATTTTGATACACAATAAAAGGATATATATATATATTATTAATATATTCTTTTTAAATATAGTGAATGTATATGTAATAGAGTTTTTCCTTTCTTCCATTCTATCATAACCGATCACTGATACCAAAGTTATTTGTTTTCTATATTTTTTTCTTAGTTCATGATTGGAACGAGTTACACATACACCCTAGTACATGTTCCTCGTCCATGCTAAGAGCATTCCCGAAGGGTGGGGCATTTTATGACATTAATTTCGGATTGGCGGTCTTGTGTTTCTAACAAGGTCTTTAATAGTTGGCATGTTGAATTAAATATATATATATATATATAATGAGTTGGTTTAGATCAATCCTAACCTGATGATTTTGAATTACTTATATTGTAGATTACGTTATTCCATATAAATTCCATTTAGAAATTGAATTAATGAATTAAATAGATTAAATAGAAAAATACAATTCCAGAAGCTATCAATAAAACAATGGATACAGTTTGATTCGATTTTTTTTCCTTAACTCAATTAGTACTATTTTTACAGTCTACTTCGTCCCCATACTATATTTGAATTAAGATGAGATGAATCGGAGAGCTTTTAATGTAATTAATGTTTTACATTTGAATTTATATTTTCTTATTTTGACTTCACCACAAAATATATAGATTATCTATAAATTTTGATATAGGTCTGTCATACGTGGGACTTTCAAGTTTTCTTTTGTTTTTTGTGAGAAGTTGTCTTTTGTTTTTTCAAGGTAGAAGTGTATATAATATAAAAAAGATAGAAATAAATATGATATATGTAGTGATTTAAGAAACACAACCATATAGCAAATTATATGAGGTAAACCATTAATGGATATTTGTATATGAAAAACATTAATTGAGTTGTACGTAAAGTGTTAAAAAAGGGAAATGACCAGAAGGCAAAAAAGAGAAGTGTGGGAGGGCAAAATATTAATTTCACCTCCCCACACATACCACATGTGTGGCCACATAATAAACCCCTAGTGCCTCTTTAATTCCTCATTCTTCTTCTTCATTAGAAACCCCCCGGGGGGGGGGGGGGAGTGTGTGTGTGGCTGCCGTCGAACTCCCCAAAGAAGAAGGCCGACTGCGCATATAATTCAAGATACTTGTTCAAGTTCTCTTGAACTTTCCTCTACACTTAGATTTGTCCATCTTTGCTATTTGGGTTCCAAGGGGTTGAGTCAAAATTGAAAAAAAGTAAGATTTTCACTGATTAAATCAAGCTATAATAAGATTAGAATTTTCTTAAACTATATTGAGTGTTGGATGAGAATATTTACGGATTTCTTGAGGTTATAGTTCGTGGTTACTATTCATGTAACATTGATCTCTTTTTATTTTGATTTCTGGCCAAAAAATGTTGCTTTTTATAGTTTAAGGTGTAATATTGGTGTTGAGGAATGTATTATTGGCTTGAAATTATGATTTCAGAGATTTTATTGTGTAAGCTAATTTTAAGTGTCCATCAAGTGTTTGATAAAATATTTAGAAGAGAGAAACTAATTTAAATGGTTGCTTATACAATTTTGCTAGGGGGATTTCTTTAAATAATATTGTGAATTGAGTATGTTTATATGCTATTTTTCTATGAGATGATTGGGGGAAATAAGAGTTACCTACTATTATATTAAAAAGAATTGAATTGATTGTTGTGGGGTTTCATATTATTGTTAAAGGGGAAGAAGATATGTTGGAACCTAACATTAAGAGAAGAATTAGAGAAGAATATAATCATACATTGAAAGTTTAGTAGGTGAGTGAATAATATGCCATTATAATTTTTATAAATTACATTTTACTACCTTTCATATTATTAATTTAATTACCACATTTTAAGCATGATCTCATTAATGAAAGTTTATCGTAGTCATTCAATCTTCTCATTGATATTGCAAAACGTAAAATATAAGGATTTTATTTAATAGTATTCATTATTCTCCAATTTTGGTTCATATTGAATATTTAAGTGTGGAAATTGAAAGGAAAACTTTTGGAAATCTTAATTATTGTATAAGTTGAAGTGTTAATGTGTTATATTTATTCAAAGTGTTTTAAAGAAAGTTGAACTTATTCTAAAGTGGATTTTCAATGTATTGTACTTATGGTCTAACAAGATGTCTGATTACTATGATTTAATGCATGGAGATAGTGAAATGAAAAGACATTTAAATGATATATATTCTATGCATACTTGAAAATGGTTGAGATATTATTTGCAAACTTTCATGCTAGGATCCTTGTTATAAACTATTCAAAAATAGTTTTATTGTTAAAGTTGGCTTTCTACTTTTAAATGGGAAATTGATCCCACACATGTTTAAAAATGTTTTTAAGAGGATTGAATATAGAATGTTGGTTACTAACAGTAATATTATTAATCCTTGGGGCACCATGGTTAACAACGGGATCTCTTGGTATTCGTGGGCGTTGACACTTGCTTGATATTCTTGGGGTCTATACATGTGCTTGTTTCATGGGCTTTACTCTCACGCTTGTTTTCATGGTCTTAAGCTACGCTTGGTTGGTTACTTTTGTGAACTGTGTGTGTCCATGCTTGTTATTTTGTTATTATGTTAAACAAGTTGTTTCACTACATACTTGAAATTATTTAATTAATGATCTTTTATGCACTTTCAATTATATTTTGATTATATACTATAGAAATTGAAATTTATTATTATGTTGTTTATTGAAGTTAAATCCCTTTGATTATTTTCTTAAATTTCATTAAATTTTATAAATGTCACATTATTGACTAGAAATTTACTCTTGGCTTTAGATAGTTCTATTGATCTTATGCATCTGGTTAGACAGTGAAGAGCTTCCTTATTGTTGTAAAGCTGGTTGACTTATTTTGTAGCTACTACTTGGCGTAGATAGAAACTTAAGTTTATGTATTACTATTGAAGGTTAGACACTCTATGTAATCTATAGGCCATGTTCATTTGTGTTCCTTTTATATTTTAAAGAATATGTATATACTATAATGGAGCATTACTTCAAATACTATTATGGGATCTTAGGTCATTGTAGAACTTTCGAAAAGTTTGTCTTACAAAGGAAGCTCTGCCAAAATTCTATAACAAACCTAATATTTTTTATAACACAAGATATCTCATTATATATATGAATATGGGAAAAAGAAAGTGGTTTATACACATTTTAGACTATTATATTATTTAGTATTTTGGTAAGTAGTATATATTTACAAATCGAAGTTTAAAGAATGTGAGATGTCTCCTATTCAATACCGGTTATCTCTAAAATTTTTAGGCTTGACATGAGTATGAAAATTGAACCCTATAATTAAAAATATCAGGTCAACAAAATTGTAAATAGATAAATCAAAATCTACAACTTTGAGACTCTTTGCTACTTTTTCTTATATATATGTATGTATATGTACATATTAGTCAAGAGTCTGTATCAAGAAGCGTGGCAGTGTATTGACTTTTTCTCTCATCTTGAGGCATCTTGGGCTTCCTCCCACTATCTTTAGAATACTTCTTCATCTAGTTTGGATGCTTAGTCCAGGTACTGATTATTGATCCTTTTATTATTCACAAGTAAGTGGTGTAAGTATTGAAAAGGTGGTGGTAGAGAGCTGAGTGGTGCAACGACAATAGAGAGAGAAAGGGTTTCAACATGCAATGGAAGGGAGGTACTTCAACTCAAGTGGAAGGAAGATGCTTAATTGGAAAGATCATAACTAACTCAAAAATAGGAGTGGGAGCAGTAAGAGAATGTGTAATGGTTGCGTGGAAGCCAAAAGGTAAAATGGAAATCAATGTTGTGGGCTTTAACCTTTTTTCATTCTCCTTTGAGAAGATGGAGGAGGCTAAAAATGTGCTGGATGGAAGCCCTTGGGTTGTTAGATAGCATATGCTTAGTCTAGAGAAAAGGGAACCATTTCTTTATGACACTGACATACAGATCAATACATGTAAATTTTGGGTCTAGTTCCATGATATCTGACCAGAAAGAATGATGAAGGTGAATATTATAGAAATGGCAAAACTAGTGGGAAATGTAGTTGAAGTATAGGATCTTGAAGATGATAATTTTGCGAATAGAAGTTTTTGTAGGGCTTGGGTTGAGATAGATATTGAAAAACCGTTGGTTCATGGGTTCAAAGTGTCAAAACCAAACAAGTTACCAGATGCTCCTATGAAAGTAAAGTATGAAAATCTTGCAAGGTTTTGTTTCATCAGCAGACGCTTAGGCCATGATGATCGTTCTTGTGAGAATGAGGAGAAGGACAACCCTATGAATGAGTCAAGGAGGGTGTTTAATGCTAATATGTGTGCCCAACCTTTCAAAAGAAACTCTCTTGGACATATCGAAAAAAGCTTCAGGAGAACATTAACTCAAATTGGATGAGCAAGGTGAACAAGGACAATGAAGGGGCACTAGTGAGGTCTCAGAGGGAGTAGGTGAAATTGAAACTCATCAGTGAGCAAAGCGAGTAGGTGGACTAACAGAGATACTACGCGAGATCTCAAGGTAAGGAAGTGAAGGCTGTGGATGTTGACTATTTTGCAATTGTAGTTAATGTTATCAATCTCCAAGAAGGATGTGAAGTAGCAAGACTTGCTGATAACTGGGACCCACAGCTGAGCAGGGATATGGGTTCTCAACATAGGCTAGGGGAATTGGGCCTTCTTTACAATGGAGAGGTGAGTCCTCTAGGCCCAAAAACTACAGCTATGGGGTGGGCATGGACATAATAAATCTCCATCAAGGAAACCGAGATGTTGATAAGGCCCAAAAGACAGCTCCCTTGGTCTAGGATGAGGTGATCAACTCAAATAAAGAAAGGGGACGATCCTTTAAGAATTATGAAGCCCTGACAACTATAATCTACCTTGCTAACCAAATCGAAAGGGTGAATCTACAGCACAGTGTAGAGGATAACTGGGAGTCATCGAAGCCCAAAAGCAGGAAAGCTCATGAACATGATTCTCTCGGCTTTGCTAGAATCAAAAGGGAGGTGGTAGAAAATCTGGAAAAATTAGAAAGGAGTGGCACTCTTAGTTTCTAGATAAGCTCTGTGGCGATGGAGGATTTAGCAAAAGTAGCAATACTCACTAATGAACTTGTCCAGATTGATATGGAGGAATAGATTACTTTTGTGGTGGGCAAGGGCATGGACAGGTACATAAATGTAAATATAGAAGCAACACAACTAAGAGAGCCATATTTAGGGCATCTAAGAAGGAAAAGTTGTCTGAAGGGCAAGGTGGCTGGCCTGCAATAGCCACTAAGGGGCCATGAGTTGCCTTGGTTGGAACTGTCAAGGTCTGGAAACTACCTTGACAATCGAAATCTTAGGTTCCAATGCAAGAGATTGAAACTTGCTCTTGTCTTTTTGTCTCAAACAAAAATGAAGTTTGTTAAAGTAGAAAAGATTAGTAGAAAATTAGGATATGATCACAGCTCATGTGTAGACCTAGTGGGAAGATTTGGAGGATTGTCATTGTGGTGGAGGGAGGGTGTCTAGCTGAAAATAGGAATTTTGAGCAGATTCATCATCCATCTTGATGAATTATATATATATATGGAAATGAGTTATGGATTGGTTACTCTGGTTTATGGTCCTCAGGGAGATCATGCGAAGAAAGAATGGTGGGAAAGTTTGAGAAGATTAGGCCCTGATAGTGCTATCCCCTGGCTTGTTTTGGGTGATTTTAATGATGTGCTATATAATGTAGATAAGGAAGGGGGGAATGAAAATTTTCATAATTTTATGAAAATTGCGGTATATTTACATTTCATGTCATAAACTTGTCATGAAGCTTTTCCTTTGGAAGTTTGAACCTAGCATGGTTAGTTATTTGGTTAGGATGAGATTCAAAGAATCTCAGTATAGCAAAAAAAAAATCATAACTCAAACATACATGACAAAGCTTGGCATTACAACATGCTTGCAATTTACTAACTTTATGACATAATGACATGTTTAAAACTATCATGCATTACTTATAAAATACATATAGGTCTATAAACATCAAATATAATCACATATATAAATGCATGATGTCACATAATCCCATAATCATACAAAAATGTTAATCCGTGTAAGCAACAACCAAGCATATTGAGAAGGGCAAAATTTGCGACCTTTGAATTTTACTACCTTTCTCTTGCTTTCTTTACTTTTCATATTAGAAACTTCATTGTCCAATGTGACGCCTCACTTGTTACCTCTTTCAGTTCATTAGAGACCACTATTGAACCTCTCTAGTACTTTCCAAACTTGAAATGAAACAAAGAAATGAAATTCCAAAGTTAGCCAAAAAGTCACTATTCATTTAGTAAAAATTCAAATTTTTGAACCAACTTTGAAAATTCATAACTAATTCTAGGAAAATCAAAATTGAGTGGTTTAAGTTTATAAATGAAGCTAATGAAATTCCCTACAGGGGAAAATACCAATTTATCTAATTTATTGCCCAATTAATATAGTTTAATACATAAAGTTGTACTGTTCATATGGTAATTTTCCATTTTTTCAGGTTTTTCTTTTAATTTTGGGAGGCCATAACTTTTTTTTTTTTTAAAAAAAATGTCCAAATTCAGTGGACTTGAGCTCATTTTAAATCTTACCATATGAACTATTTTATGAAAAATTTCACTTTATTTGAATTTTATTTCCTATTTTTCCTAGTAGCCTAAAGTTGAGGTCTTGGTAAGGGTTTAGACCCTTTTATGCCCTTTTAACTTGTTCAAACTTTAGCTAGACATACATGATTTTATGTAACATAATTCCTTAATAAACTTAGCATATCTACACAAGAGTATACAAGTAGTAAAATATGTAGAGGTTTAATTTACACGCATGCTCCCAAAATCCACAAACACACTTAATAGCAAATTGCATTACATCATAATTCACATAAAGCTTCATCTACCATCTTGCCTTTGCTCTTATTTGCACTTGGACCTAAAAAGGGTTATTTTGGGAGGGTGAGATTTCAAAGAAAGCCCTATAGCAAAAACACTAACATATCCATTAACATGCATGACAATTATTCATTATTTGGCTAACATGCATGAACACTTACATTCATATTTTTAAAGCACTTTACACATAACCATGCTATGTTAAAGGCATATTAACACATATTCAAATATCACACAATTGACATGCAACATAGCATAAACAACAAATAATCACCAAGGGCCATATTAATGCAAAGTTAGTAGTCCTTGCTACCTTGATTTCCTTTAGTTTCCTTGTGACTTTGCAAGCTTCTTCTTGCAACCCCAAATTCTTTCCTTAGAAATTTGACTTTCTACATATAATATAAGGCAATTGGGATCAATATTAGGTCATTACCAAGTCTTCAAACTCATCAAAACTTTCCAAAATCCCTCTTGACCCTTAAGAGCCCTAATGCCCTCAAACTTATGAAAAATGGTTCTAATGCTTCCAAAATCATTCTCTCACTTCTACCCTACATAATTTTTCATTTTAAATCCAATAGAAGCATTAAAATAATCAAAAACTCATTCCTTCCCTATGGTACAGGTCTGGAAGAAATTCTCCATATATAGAAAAAAAATGATTTTTCAAACTTCCTTTGCATATAAGTGCCTATTCTTGTTCTTTGAGCACTTCTCATGCATTGTGGAGCTCAAAAACATCACTTCCCTTGCTCATGAAAAACTGGACAGCACGCCCCCCCTAGGGTTTGGAATCCAAAATTTCATGAACATGATCAACCAACACAAAACACACAACAATCAACTCCTTATCATGCATGGAACAAAACCCTAACAATAGATTCTTCTAAATCCCTCTCCTTCTCACTTTTCTCTCTCTAAAATCCAAAATTCCAGCAGCCAATATCCATCAAGAATCATGAAACCAAGCCTATATAATTGAAGAGGAGAGCTCATAGGTCAAGAATTTGAAGAGTTTGCAAGGAAACACCAACTTACCTTGATTCTTGAAGGAATTTTGCTCTCTTGTTGTGCCTTAGCTCCACTCCACTCTCTCCTTCTTTCTCTTCTGGTTTTTGGCTGACTTTGAGGGCTGGAAATGAAGAGGGTGATGGTCTTAAAAGATCTATTAAAGAGGTGGCACATGTGTTAATTAAAGTGGGTCCCACTTGTACTGATAAAATAACTCTATTATGATATATTCTACCACTTGTTTGAGATATTTTCACCCTCTTTTTACTCATGCAATAAGGCTCTTCCAAGTGGTAAAATGTGGTCCCTTCCTCTTCCTTTTTAAAAATTTAAATTTTCATAAAGTAGCTTTTTGGCACCAAAAATGTGATCACTTGACTGATTTAGGGTTATTAAAAATTTCCAAAAATTAAATGAAATTTAAAATTCCAAAAATACTTTTCAGTGATTTCCAAAAATTAAATGACCTTTAAAATTCTTGTGAAAGTTATTTTGGTTATTTTAACTTAAATCAAGTCTCAATTACTGATCAATGAATTTTTCTCCATTTAATGGTGTCCTAAAAATTTTCTGATATTTTGGTCAAACTTTGACCAAAATGCCTTTGAATTCCATAAATGGAAATTTGGTCCTTGGAATTTCAAAATTCTCACCTTAGTCCCATTTTTAAATTACTCTTAGGTCCTTAAATTTTGAAAATAACATTTTGGTCCTTAACTCTTATACCTTTTCTTACCTTAACTCTTTTACCCCTTTATTTTCATTTTCTTTTGTTCTCTGGGATCGGATTCAACACATCATTACTTGTTTGACCTTTATTTTAGTTCAGGGAACATGGATATTACATCCGAGCCCCCAATTCCACTTTCGTGATGTTTGATGGCCTGAAATAAATATCACACAACAATTGCTAAACTCATTAGGACTATTGAAACCATTGTCATGGCAAAATTACTCTTACATATCACTTAAGCCTGAACTTTGCACTTTCAATTCCATTTGTTTAAAAATTAATCTAACATGCTCATTCCCAGTAATTTCGCGTATAGATTTTTTTAAGCTCAACTTAAAGCAAAAATAAACTTCCTACCTTTCATGTTAGTCAAAATCGAAATGTACAACATTTAGGGGCGAAATTCCATTTTGGCTTCAATTGCTTCCAAATTTTTTTATCTTACATATACTCTACCCAATTTTTCACTTTAAACTCATGGAAGTATCAAAATTACCAAAATCCATCTCCTTCAAAATTCCCTATTTGGCCTTTCCTTTAAGGGAGAAAGGAGAAAATGATTTCTCAACATTCCAATCCATAAACTACTAGATATAGTCTTGACTAGACTGATCAAGTGGCTAGGTTGTCGGTTTGGGTTTACAAACATTGTATAGGATACAACAATTGTAAATCTTATCCTACTAGGTAGCTCGGCCACCAGGATCACACCATCAAATGCGTTCTATCAATAACCAAGTATTTCATGTTAATAAATGAAACTGATGTGTTCTTATCCTACTACTAGTTAGAAAAATGCAAGTTTCTCCAATTAGTTAACAAATGTAACAAAAAAAAACATATACTCAATGTATTGAATTTTTTTAAGTCAATTATCCACTTTCCATATAAATATTTTCTAGATTCATGTTTCAATCTACACAAATTTTTTTATTAGGTATGTACATTGAATGTTGTTGATAAAGAATTGAGGAGGGGGGAATAATAGGAAATAAATAAAAAAGAAATCTATTGGTCTCATCTATATATATTAAAGAAGAGATAAATGTTACAATCCAGATATGAAAGCTTTAAATACATTTATCTTTTTAGAAGAAATTTAAATTTATTTATTTGAACTTTTGAATTGTTTTCAAAATCATTATATGCCATTCTATAACAACTTATAATTCCTTCGGGCCTGTTTGGATGGAAAGAATTGATTGTAATAGAAAGGAATAAAAGGAAATGGAAATTGTTTTGTGCAAAGATGTTTGGTTTGCACTGGAATGAGAAATGTTTTGATAGGAAAATTTATATTTGGATGGGTTAAAATGATAGAAAGATAGATAGGAAAATCTGAAAAATGACAATATTACCCTTCATAGCAAAATATAAACATTATATTTAAATTTCTTTTTTGCCTCCAACAATGTTCCAATACCAAATTAAGCAAAAAATGAACCATGATGAAGAGGTTAAATAACTTCATTCGCAACCATGAGCTACTCATGATGATCATATAGTCAAAGCTACAACAAATATACAACTTTAATTAGATGTACATGATGAGAGCTTCATGGTTACTTGAAATTTAAATAGTCTCTCTCCCAACTATGAGCTACCCATGACGTGTATCTACTTAAAATTACAAGTTACTTGAAATTTCTTTACAACCATGATTTGCCTATATAATGCTTATAGTTAAATTTACTTATTCTTTTTACATGTTTAATCAAATGCACATGATAAGTAACTCCTGGTTACATGATATTTAAGCAAATTTCCTCTCAACCATGATGTGCCCATCAACTATATCTAGTCAAAGTCTTAAAAAATGACACTATGTTTAGTCTTATTTTTTGATCAAGTTGAAAGCGGTATCTAATACATCTTCTCTTTCTCTGCTTTCTAAATTATAAAAAAGAAGGAAACTAAGAAGGTTGGTGTTGCCATGTAAATGGTGGATGGCAGCGCTCTGATTTGAAGAACATGGCGATGGAAGCTACAAAGGAAGATGAGAGGAAATTTTGGTTTGGAATAAGGAGGAGGATGAAGGTTTTCATGGTTCATCATTATGGTGGAGAAGTGGAGAAGTGATGTTTTTGGTCCATTTATCAGGGGAGGGGCTTAACATACTACAGTCATGGGCCCTCACGACAGCGATGGAGAAGATGGCATAAACACATTAGCGGAAAAACAAGAAGAACAAAGATCAAAATATGGGTAAATATGTCTTTTGAATTTTCCCACCTACAATTGAAAATAGGTTCCCACCAAAAATGGTGGGAATCAATATTTCCACATTTAAAGGAAAATAAGCTTCCATCAGAAAATCAATTCCCACATCTTTTTCCATCCAAACGTTCGCTGCTAGTGGAAAATCAACATTTTCCTATTCCATCCCATGATTTTCTTTGATCCAAATGGGCCCTTGTACATTGGCATCCACACTAATACTCATCAAAAGGAAAAGGAAAGGAGAAAAACTTAGATACAATGTATATGATTACATACATACTAATCATCTAGTCGTAAATGTAAGACCCTTTTTATAGTATAAGTTACATTATAAAATGAGTACTACATTTAGGATCAGAGTACTAAATATCATCCTCACACAACCTTCTCTCTCTCACACACACATAAAAAGGTCTGCACACCGACACATACTTGTTGTCAATATTAATAGTTTCTAAAGAGAAGAGATTTTATGAATGAAAGAATTTGAATCCCCTTCCCTTTCTTTCCTTCTGTAAGCACCTTTGTTACTTGGCTTGTTGGTTGTGGTGGTTCTGGACTACTCTTGCTCTAATATTCACCACATGAGAGCTTGAGGTAGGCATGTGTATTTGATAAATCCGTATTTTATATGAAATAAATGTTCCCATTATTAACCATTAGATCTTAAATGTGTTAATTAGAGATTAATTCTGTTAAGGAATGATTTATGCATTAATTGCTAATTTCAGACTTCTTATCACTCCTTAAATTCCTTAAGCGTCTATCATTTTAATTATATGGTATTACATCATATTTGGGTTTAATGTGTAGGACATTTTGGGGATTAAATGCTATAAGGAATATTGCGTTTTGCGGTCTTTAAGCAATAGGAAAATGAGGATTGAACAGTGGCACCAAGTGAAGAAACCAACTGAAATTGAATTGGTAAGAAGAACCAGAAAAAAATCCAGCTGGCACCAACTTGACACACATACACTTTGCTTTTCGGGATGCATCTTCAGGAGACAAGGGGTTGACCTCTAGAGATTATTATTTTTCTATTTTGCTCCAGTTTTACTTTTACCAACGCACACTCCACCTCTTCCACCTTTTGGACCATCAGATTACATACACCACACTCACACTTTACTCCATCTCATCTCTCTTTTCTTCAAGCTTTGATTTCTATCATTTTCCCTTTGGATGATCATTACTCTCCATTTTTTCCAAATCTCGTCTCATTCACCTCTCTCTTTCACCATTATTTTTCTGCTACTACTCTCTACTTCTAGATTTGGTCCCCTTCGATCATCACCACAAAAAACCACCTCCTTCTCCATCATACTGCTCCATTTTGACTCACTCCTCCACTGTGCGTTTCGCCATGGGTGATCGTGTCGCTATTGCTGTTTCAACCCCCATGTCTGGCTAGAGTTCTTGTCTTCCTAAGAGTTGTGGTTGAGTCTGAGCCTCAATTTACAGGGAGTTCATTGAACCTCCATTCTCCTCCTTAAATTGCTATTGATCTATTATGGAATGCTATAATACTGTGGTTGTGGAGTTAGATTCCAATTCTTTTTAGTGATAGTTAGAACTTTGTAACTGGATTTGCTAAGATCAATTTGTAAGAGATTATTCTTGTTCAAGATTAGCTTCATTCCATTTTTGTAGTTTATGAATTATTAGAAATGATTGTTGTGAATAATATTTGAGTAGTATTGATCAATATTATTTTTGGAAGTGGCTGATTTATATCTCTGTTGAATCTGTTTATTATTGATTTGATTGTTGCAATATGAGAGGTTAGAATGAACTTATATTAGTGAAAGACAATGAGGGCAAAGTCGATCTCTTAGGAGGCATTTTTGTTATTAATTCACTTCCTTACTTTCATTTCACCATATTCCTGATTGATAAGAAAATAAAAATAAATAATAGTTTAGACAATGGATGTGATTTAGATTAGGATGATAGAACCATTTTCCTTCTAAATTTTGTGAGTTAATTTGCTAATTAGATAACTAGAAACATTTAAGCGCCTTAGAGATAGACCTTGAGGTTGTCACTATTTGCATAATTTTGAGTATTAAATTTGACCTTTAAATGACAATATATCAGTATTTTTATGCCATCATGTGTGTACTATATTGATGGTGAATCACTTCAATCTGGCTTAATGGAGCTCCGATGGAGGTATGTGTCTCATGTTGTAAATATTGTGTGGGTGTGTTAAAGAAAGAGTCCCACATTACTTAGGATTGTGGGGTCTAAGTCTGATAAATATTATATTGGACTAATAAGTGAGCCAAGAGAAAGAAAGAGCTTGGACATGATAAAGGTCACTGGAGACAAATACGGCAATTTTCCCTTACCCGTTATGTGCATGTTAAATGTGTATTGGGCACCTTTTTATTAAAAGTTTTATGGAAATAAAAATAATATTTTGAATGAATTTTTGTCCAAAAATAAGACCAGCTCACTAGCCTTTAATTGTAGATTTCAAAAGTTCAAAAATCATTATATTAAAAGGCACCGATTTTCTTTTGGACAAGGATTTATTATTTTTAATTATCATACTAGTGTTGAATGTAGAATAATAGCGAAGAAATGGTTTTGGGTGCTTTAAAAGTATTAAACATGTTTCATTTGAAACATGTGTCAAACCACTTTCAAAAATGTCATTTCGTTTAATGCCAACGTCGTTTTCTTTGAATTGTTCAATGCTCCTTTTATTTAAAATATTGCACAAACAATTTTCATCTGTAAAGTTAATGGAGCATGTGCTGACGCTTCCAAAACATTTTTCTTTAAGGATATTTATAATTTTAACATTCTAAAACAGTTTTATGCATAATGTTTTTAAGCCAATTAAATTTGTGGCTTTATGGATATTAAATTTGCCTAAGCTCCCATGATCTATATAAAGCCTTAGCCATGAGAAGTTCAAACACACTGCATTTGACTTTTCGTGCACCTCTATTCCTCCTCTGACATATTGCTTTACCTACTAAGTTATATTTTTTTTCTGCTATTCTGCTCACCCTGTCTTACAGGAAGAATCCATTTAATCTTGGGGAGTGCCGCATCTTGCTTAGCCGGTAGTTGCGGAATAGCTCTTAAGGACAGTGTCCTTGGATGCTACTCAGATTAATTTATTTTTTGCAGGTGTCACTATCTACATCTCAAACTAATCAACTTTTGTGGTTTTCACTTAGATCTAGTATGCAATATTTTGTGGTCGGTGAGTTGGTAGTGTATGGAGGTGGTGGTTGGGGTATGAAATTATAGTAATATTGTTTTAGATCTGAAATTGTAGAGGTATGTTTTGTCTAAAACTCGTCAACTACTTCAATTTTCATTTAGATCTGATATGCGATGCTTAATTGTTGGTGTTCTATGGTGGCAGTGGTGGGGATCTGAAAATGATGGATCATCTCTCAAACTTGTAAATTCGTGGTGAATCACTTCGATCTAGCTATTTAAAGCTACAACGAAGGTATGTTTTATCACAAAGTCATCAACTATCACAATTTTCATTTAGATCTGGTATGCAATGTTTTGTGGTTTGTGAGTTGTTAATCTATGGTGAAGATTGTTGGAATATGAAATTATGGTGATCATGTTTTAAATCTAAAATTTTTAAGGTATGATTTGTCTAAACTTATTAATTATTGCAATTTTCCCTTAGATCCAGTATGCAATGCTTTGTGGTTGGTGAGTTGGTGGTTTATGGTGGCAATGGTTGGTACATGAAATTGATGGATCATCTCTCAAACTTACAAATTCATGGTGAATCCCTCCGATTTGGCTATCTGGAGCTGTAATGGAGGTATGCTTTCTCTAAAAACTCATAAGTTATGCAATTTTCATTTAAATCTGTTATGCAATGCTTTGTGGTTAGTGAGTTGGTGGTCTATGGTCACAATAGTTGGGAGTGTTTTGCGATTTTCTATAAGTTATTTTTGGTGATATTTGGTTTTTGGTTCCAAGCTTTTGTAATTTTCGGATTCAGTAAAGTTTTGTCTTGATTTTGTATAAATTTCATCTTTTGTTTATGTTTTTTCCCTTATATTAAGGGGTAAAAACCAATGAACCATGTTGGTATTTGTTTTCTATTGCCTTGTAATTCATGAAATTTGAAAAAGCTTACGATGATGATGAAGATCAAGAGGATAAAATAATCATTGAGTATTACGGAGCTTATTGATATGTGCCTATCAAATCAACGATATAACAAAGGTACATTAATGTGTATTTCAATTCAATATTTTTTACACACACACCCATATCAAATCATAAAAAATCATGATTCTATTTAAATCGCTCTATTTGATGTAATATATACAGAAGTTGCAGTATGCTGATATTCATGGTGTTGAATGCTTAAATAATGAAGTCTGATAAAGTTCATGTTGTAGATGAAGATTGTAGTGCTTCATTGAGTCTTCTTCGATATTGTTGGTGTTGGAGATTCCTGTCTAGAGTGGCTAGAGTCTAAATGGAGATCATTAAAGGTTTGAGATTGTTCTAAGTAACACACATAATGTTGATTTTGTGACATCTATTATCTTTCAAACATATATGATGTACTTCCTACATTAGGTTCAGTGGGATGAACCTACAATGATTCCAAAGCCAAAGGAGGTTTTTCCTTGGGAAATAGCTAGAGCCTTCTTATACCTTTTAATGGTGTTGTAAAGAATGACAAAAAAATAAAAGAAGGTTTAAGCCTGCTCATAATCCATCTTATGGTAAGAGAATCTTCAACGCAAATCAACTCTCAAGATTTCATCAATCTATTATCATAACATGATCATGAATTTCGGTGCGTGTAGAAATGACTTCCAACACAATTGCTACTCCATCATTGAACAATAACAATAGCTCAAGAATTCAAAGTGAACTATGGAGAATATCATTTAAACATTGTCACACCCCTTTTTAGCATAAGGTGTTAGGATGAGATTTTCCAAAAAATTTTAAACTTTTTAAACAACTTTTATATAAAGATGTTTTTAAAGTAACCACTGAGTCAGGTTTCGATCCTGGGACCTGTGGGTTATGGACTCATTATGCTTCCACACACAATTACCTTCTAGCTCATATTATTATGTACATAATTTGTACAATCATAAATACATGAGCATTTAAGCCATCTAGGCCTATATTAAAAGAAATTCATAACTACTTATTTAAACCAAAATTCTATGTAAAGGGGGGTTCTTTAATCTTCTTCTTTCTCCTTCATTCTCACTTTCTATGCCTCTTTAGTCACAACTTCCGTGTCTTTTGAGCTACCCGCTTTAGCTATATTTTGTGAAAACGGAGGGTGAGATTCAAAAATCTCTGTAGAATGCACAGTTCATCAAATAATCATATATATAATTCATATTCATGCAAAAATAAGCCACATGTTCATACGGATATCATTTCACCTAACACCCTACACCTTCGGAGGGGGCCCAAAGGAAGCTATCCCTTAGCACTTTAACATATCACCCCTACACCTTCAGAGGGGGCCCAAGGAAAAACATTCTCAAGGGACTTACATATCACCCCTATGACTTGGTTGTCTCTACACCCACGGGAGCGAATTCTGTTACTGCATGTGTTTGTCTGAATTGCATGATTTGTTATGATTAGAGAGATTCTATTATAGATCTTGTTTGCTTACCATTAAAGGGAATAGAAGTGATCATGGGTTTGAATTGGTTAACAGCTAACAATGTATTGTTAGACTGTGGCAACAAAAGAGTAGTGATACCTACTCCACCCATGACTAAAGATGAACGTGCTACTTTGAATTTTATCTCCTTAAGCCAAGCTGAGAAGTGGCTATATAAGGGTTGTTAGGGATTCATGGTATTCTTTTCCATTCAAGTGGAAACTGAGGTAGGCATAGATGCTATACCAGTTGTTAAGGAATTACCTGAAGTTTTCCCTGATGATATAAGTGGTTTGCCCCCAGAAAGGGAAGTGGAGTTTCAAATTGATATCATGCCGGGTGTAGGACCAATATCTAAAGCCCCATATTGTATGGCTCCAAGTGAAATGGCTGAATTGAAAAAGCAGATTGAAGAATTGCTTGAAAAAGGGCTTATACGACCTAGTGTTTCACCATGGGGTGCACCGATATTATTTGTGAAAAAGAAGGACGGGACCTTGAGGTTATGTATTGATTACCGAGAATTGAACAAGGTGACTGTCAAGAATAAGTATCCACTCCCTAAAATTGATGATCTGTTAGATCAGTTGGCTGGATCATGTATTTTCTCTAAAATTAACTTAAGGTCAGGATATCACCAATTGCGTGTTAAAGCAGACGATGTGCCTAAGACTGCTTTTCGAACTCGTTACGGGCATTATGAATTTTTAGTAATGCCGTTTGGATTGACCAATGCACCTGCCGTATTTATGGATTACATGAATCGCATTTTTCAGTAGTATCTTGATCAGTTTGTCGTAGTCTTTATAGACGACATTCTGATATACTCAAAGGGCAAGGAGTTGGTGAATAGAGAAGCTTAGAAGGTGGGAAAGTTGGATGGTGTAATGAAGATAGAAGAAAAACCCCTTTCCCCTTTTTCCATATTAAGTTTGGTTTTGAATTCAGTAAGAATGTTATTTTGATATAAGTCACTAACTTTAGATGACGTAAAACCTAGGTAAATGGCCTCTCCAGCATCTGAAATTTTGTGAGATTTTAGTACACATGATAAGCTTTAAAATAAGTCATAGAGCATATTATTTGGATGATTAGAGTGTGAGTCATGGATTTTTTAAATTGGCTCAGAAAAGCTGGAAAATGGTATGTTTCTGATGGAATAGCTGACTCTGAACAGATTTTTATATATTTAAATGGTCCTTGTTGACCATGAAATTTGGCAAGAAAATAGTACTCATAACAAGTTTAAAATGAGTACTATAATGTAGTATTTGGACTAGTATATTGTAAGTTATGAACCGTGAAGTTTGGTTCTTAAATCTGAAAAATTAAAATTGATTAACAAGCAACAACTTCTGAGCATTAATCTAAGAATATGTGTTAATTATAATCTGTGAATGATACTTTTTCTTGAAAGAGAATAATGAGAGCGTCAAATAGAAGCTTGAACCATTGCATTTGGAATTGCATGAAATAAGTTATGATTTTTCAAATTTATTGAAAAATTCAAGTGTCAAGGAAATAGAATTAATGTAAAGGGGTAGAAATGGGGTTAGGAAAGAAAGATGAGCTTAATAAAGCTTGACAAGTGTATAATTGATGAAATATTATATGTGAATGTTTTTAGGATTTCATATCTGCTTGAGCACCCCAAGGAAGGCTGGAGAATGGATTTGCCAAATAAGGTAACAGTAAACGAAGGGAGACAGGTAGAAACCCTCTTTATCTTATTCTTATGTATTTAATTTTGCATGCTTGTTTGTGTCATATTTGTTATACGTGATGTGATGAAGGCCCTTGGGAATGTTTCTCCTGGGCCCCCTCCGAAGGTGTAGGGGTGATATGTTAAAGTCCTAAGGGATAGCTCCCTTTGGGCCCCCTCCGAAGGTGCAGGGGTATTATGTGAACCCTCTGAAGGTGTAGGGTGTTATGTGAAATGATATCCATATGAACATGTGTCTTATTTTTGCATGAATATGAATTATATATATGATTATTTGATGAATTGTGGGTTCTACGGAGATTTTCGAATCTTACCCTCCCTTTTCACAAAATACAACTAAAGCGGGTAGCTCAAGAGACACGGATGTCGTGACTAAAGAGGCATAGAAAGTGAGAATGAAGGAGAACGAAGAAGATTAAAGAACCCCCCCTTTACATAGAATTTTGGTTTAAATAAGTAGTTATGAATTTATTTTAATATAAGCCTGGATAGCTTAAATGCTCATGTATTTATGATTGTACAAATTATGTACATAATAATATGAGTTGGAAGGTAATTATGTGTGAAAGCGTGATGAGTCCATAACCCACAGGTCGCAGGATCGAAATCTGACTCAGTGGTTACTTTAAAAACATCTTTATATAAAAGTTGTTTAAAAAGTTTAAAATTTTTCGGAAAATCTCATCCTAACATCTTATGCTAAAAAGGGTGTGACAAACATGATGAATGTATAGAAGATGAGCAGAAGTTGGAGTATGTTGATTTTCCCAATGATGAATGCGTAAGAAACAAAGTCAAATAAAATTCTTGCCAGAGTTGAACATAAAGAATATCCATGTCATTGCATCTTCATCGTAGCATTCTTTCCTTATCAAATGACTGACATACCAAAGGTATATCAATGATTAATTCACTTCGTATATTCATTTTCACACATACATACACAAACATCCAAAAACCACAATTAATCCTTGCACATGCAAATGTCTTTTTTCCATTAGACGTTGCATAAAAACACAAGCGTAAGGTTAGCAATTACAACAATATATGTTTACTAATGTTAAATACTTTCTATTTCTTTGGACTTTTTTCTAATGGCTACAATGTGCTTTATCATTAGATCTTCAACGAGGAGGAGGTTGAGACGATTGGAAAGCATTTAATGTAATTAAGTTGTTTTACATTTGAATTTATACATGTCTTACTTTGACTTCTCTATAAAACTGATTATCTATAAGTTTTTGTATATTTCTCTCTTACATGGGAATTTCAAGTTTTCTTTTCTTTTCTTTTCTTTTTTTGTGAGAAGTTTTCTTTTGGCTTTTCAATGGAGAGTTGTGTATAATATAAAAAAGATGGAAATAAATATGATAAGAATCACAACCATAGATCATATTAGATTTGGTAAACCATTAATGGATATTTGTATATAAAAGCCATGAGTGTGAAAAATGGGGACATTTAACTATACGGTAACAATTTTTAAGTATGAAGATTAGCTGCGGAGTTAATCCTTTTGGTCTGATCTTGAAAGAATAATGGCATAATCTTTTAGCTTCTTAAATTTGGAATAGAATTTTCTCTGCTTAATGGATAAGCATTTGCTACCAATGGGGAAGTCTTTCGCATCCGAAATTGCAAATTGGGGGTGATTGGATTTGCACCAAAGGAAACCATAAATTTGATACACAAGAAAAGGATATATAGATATTTTTAATATATTCTTTTTTGGTTTTTAGTTGCTGAATGTAGTGGAATTTTTCCATTCTATCTTGTTCACAATAGTATAGCCTTTCTTCCATGAACATGACTTAATCTCAGTACTTATAGTGATAAATCATGCTCTCATGTCGTCCGAGGCGGCTGCCACTTTTGAAATCGGAAGGCTTTGCTGCTAGCAGATGGAGGGGAGACAACCCCTCTTCGTTCACCCAGTTTACTAGTTCTTCATACATGTGAATTGTTTGGAATGCCAAATCTGCCATAAAGAGGATATAATATGTAATAGTGGTATTGTAAATATTTACACCACTGAAGGAGTCTAAGATCACATTAGGAAAAGAACGTGATACTACCATAGAAGTTTCCTTCGATTGCACAATGAAGAATAGTATCGCCGCAGTTCCTTCTACAATTATCATAATTGGGACTTGGATTGGAACAAGAACCATTAGGGGGGAGAGATGATGAAGGCAGAGAAAGGCTTCTTTTCTGCCATGAAGAGTTGCGAGGAAGAGAGGTGTCTCGCCGTTTGACGTTTCGAATAGAGACTAAGTTGGGGTGTGTCTGCGCGATGAGGTAACACATTTTGAGATTGCCCATGGAAGTAGCTACATGCAGAGCTGTGTTTTTTCTGCTATTCTAAGTCTCGAGAGCCTCTTTATAGTGTTTCGGGCAACTTCCAGCATGCCTCACCGTCTGTTCCACCACCTCCTTGTTGCCATCAAACACTGCTACGTGCAAGGCAGTTACTATAAAAAAATTGCTTTCAATGACGACTTTTGGTGGCGACAAAAAAATTCGCCACTGAAAGTTAGCCTTTCAGTGGTGACAAAGGAAGTCGCCACTGAAAGTCAGACTTTCAGTGGCAACACCTTTTGTCACCACTGAAGAGGGTTTTCAGTGGCGACGTATGTAAGTCGCCACTGAAAGTGTGATTTAGTGGCGACATTTATGTCACTGCTAAAAATGGTTTTTGGTGGCGACTTTTTTGTCGCTACTAAAGAGTGCTTTCAGCGACGACATATGAGTTTTCATCTGCGACCTTTGTCGCCGCCAATGGTTTTTTTCCACAATTTTTTTTTCCAGAAATTGATATATTTTTGCAATATATTTTATTTAGGAATGTAGTATGTTATTAAAAATAGTGTAATTTGTTGTGTAAGAGAGATGTTTAGTGGTATGTATAAAGTGGTTTATTTACATGTGTAGGTGGGGGGAAGAGGAAAGAAATGAAATGTGTATATAAAAGATATATTATAACTATGCGTGCTAATGTGTGGGAGAGATAATTAAAGAGAAAATATATGTGTGAGGAAAGGAAGTGTGTGAGATATGTAGGAAAAGAGAGGAGAAGTATGAGATGGAGTATATGTGCTTGTGAGATATGGAGAGAGATGGGAAGGGAGAGATAGTGTGACATTTGGGAGAGGGGATGTAGTTAATATATTTTAGAGGAATAATTCAATTAAGCATATGAGAAAATATAATTCTCTTATAATTTCATGTGAGTATAGTTAACTTTAAAAATTGATACTATTTTATGATAAATGCTTATTAAAGAGAGATGTCATGAATGAATAATATAATTAAGGGAGATAGTATAATTAATTAAGGCATATGAGAAAGACATAACTAAATTTTAAATTGATATTTTTTTTATTTTAAAGTTAGTTAATTAGAATTTGTTATATGTTAAGATTTTATTTTTATATTTTCTTTTGTAACATAGTGTGTATATGACACTTTAGTTGGCTTGATCTCATGTTTGTAGAAGTAAAGTGTCACGAGATCGAAACCTGGGGAGGCTAATTTTTTTTTTTTAAACAAAAGGTGAAGAACCCATTGGCATTGGCAGGATTCAAACACATTTCATGACGGCAAATTTAATACACGTTTTTGCACCAAGTGAGCCATTTCATCTTTGTTGATGCAATTGGAATCTTATATTATTTAACCAATTTATATTGTCCAATTTTTTCATTTCCCACCAAAACTGAAACTTCATTCACTCCAGATCTAAGACAAAATTTCATTCCACCTAGGTTTGCTTCATTTTAGCCTTCAATTGTAGAGCGTGGTCCCCTTCGAGCTTCACTAACGTTGCAGTCGGCCCTTCTTCTGTCGCCTTCAACCTTCACTCGTGAACATTCAGTGGTTGCTCCAAGGTACTCTTCCTTTGTTTCTCTTATTCTTGTTAGTGCATGAAATCATAATGTTGTTTGGATGAGGGAAAAAGGTATAAATAGTAGGCATAGGTGGTAGAGCAAGGGGGGATATGGGTGAAAACTAAGGAGCTATACAATAGTGTTGTTGGGAAGTTTAGTATATGTTTGAGGGAAGGACAAGGGAAATGTGATTCGGGTGAGTTGTCTGAGCACAAATGGGTGGCATGCCTTTAATAACTCTCTCTCTCTCTCTCTCTCACGTCTTCAGTCCTCAGTTTTCACAATTCTGGCATACCCATTCCTCTCTTTCCTTCTCCTGCCTGTTCCCCTCTTTTCCATATAACCCATGACAGCCCCTTGTTTCTCTCTTCATGACACACGATCTGTTTTTAAAAAAAAATCAGTAGCTGTAATAAAAAAAATCAGTAGCGGAAGTAACACTCTCTTGAATGACAGATTTCGGGTTCAATATCAGTTATCATAGACTTATTTTATTTCATATACTATCATACCCCTATTAATCGTCATCATGATTTCTAAGTACCATCTCAGAGTGTAACTATGCAATTCAACATCATTCCACCTAAATTGCTTTGGACTCTGAGATTTCAAGGAATTACTGATCTAAACTAAATAATTTGTAATATGGAACAGAAATGATCTAAACTGTGCAATTCAACATCTTTCCACCTAAATTTCCTATGATGGAATATGACTCTATAATATTTTGATATTTTAACTCTGAAAATATAATACCATGTCCAGAAAACTATCTTATATTTTTATTTCAATTCTGACTTGACTTAAATTCAAATCTAGTATTGTTACTGTAAGTATGTTATAGAAAAACGGCTATATTGCATTTAGAAAAAGACACACAAACACACACATGGGTTGAGCCTAGCTAGAGTGGTGGGGTGTGTGTGTGTAAATATGTATAGAAGTCTTGTATGTAAATCTTCAAACCAATTTTCTTGAAAAGAAGATATAAACTTCATTATTTCCCAACTACCAAATCATGGTCAGAAAGCACAAAGGTGGTATTTGCAACACGATAAAACCAAATTATTTTGTACATATATATTATCATTTTAAGAAATAAGTAGGAGATTATGCAGCATGCATAGAGAAACTCCCTTCTTTGATAGCTAAGAAGTTAGTGAAAAAAATAAAGCCACCAAGTAGGAAAATGCGTTTGTTGTCGGAGGGGAGGGGATATAAGCTAAAGAAAACAAAAGGACAGTAATGTGAAGGAAAAACCAAGAACAAAAGAATCTAAAAGCATCATCAAAGTTTAGGAAAATTACTGAATCATCAAATGAAATCAAGCAACCAAGAAAATGATTTTTTTTTTCTGAAAGAAGGAAAGAAACTTAGTACACTGCCTTTTTTTTTTTTAAAGAAACTGACCCTTGACATTGTACTAAAAAGCACATGCAATACATCAAACACATCAACTTTTGATGCTATGCATGGAGAATTTGTAAAATGGCTTTGAATCCCCTTTTGAGCCATGCATGGAGAATTATCATTTTGTCAAGCATGCTAGTGGTCTCTATCTATTTCTATGTAAGACCTTATTAGCTAAGGGTTGAAACATGAATGATAATTTTGAAGGGAGCATACTTAATGATTGCGTCATATATGAGTGTGCCATTGCTTAAAAGGAAAATTCAGAGAGTTTTGACTCTCACCACCAGTTCACTACTCATTCCTTCCTTCAATAACATTTGTTCATATGTTCATTAATTAGCTATTTTAAGATATTTTCTTTAATGTACCTCTAAGTTAGCAATACACACACTTATAAACCAAATCCAACAAGCTCAAACACATATGTGCACTCCTTCATTAAAAATAAATGTGTTTTTCACCTAGTATGAATGTTCATTTTAGATGGTAAAAGAGATGTTCATTGTGTTTATTATTTACTTTCCTATTTGTTTTGTTTTTCCCCCTTATGTTCATATTGAAATAAGTATTGATGTTCAATTTGTTTTTATTAACTAGAAATGGATAAAAGTTGGTTAGACATTAAAGATAAAGCAAATCTAGCATACATTTGAGGGGTAGATGGTTTTTTGGAATGGGCATTCCCTCAGCATGGAGTAACAGATAGCATATGTTGTCCTTGTAAGAAATGTATGAACGTTGTATTCAAAGGGCGAAGAGATGTTAGGATGGACTTGTTGAGTAAGGGTTTCTGGGATAGTTACAAGGTGTGGGAATTACACGGGGAAATTTCTAGATTTCAAAGTGACTGTGAGACACCACGTAGAATGGTAGAAAATAATAGTAATGAGGAAGATAACCTTGTAAGGATGGTATATGATGCATATGGGTTTCCTTGTATGAATACAAACATTGGATTAAATGAGAGTGAAGAGGCTGCTAGCATTGAAGAGCTTAATGCTCATGCCAAAAAGTTCTTTGACTTATCAAAAGATGCAGAAACAGAACTTTATCCAGGTTGTGAAAAAATGTCAAAATTGTCGTTCATTGTAAAATTGCTTCAATTGAAGTGCCTTAACCATTGGAGCAATAATTCCATGGATGCTTTGTTGGCCCTATTCAAAGATACTCTCCCAGAAGGGGCTTTAATGCCAAACTCATTCTACGAAGCTAAGAAGATAATTCGTGATTTGGACTTAGATTATAACAGAATTGATGTTTGTGGGAATGATTGCATATTGTATTGGGGAGATTATGCAAAGGCAAAATCATGTCCTAAGTGCAAAATGCCTAGATGGAAGTTAAACAAGAAGAAAGGGAAAAAGGTTGCTCAAAAAGTCTTAAGGCATTTTCCAATAACAACTAGATTACAAAGGCTATATATGGCAAGAGAGACAGCCAAAGATATGAGGTGGCACGAAGAGAAACACATTGATGATGGTGTATTGAGACATCCAGCTGATTCTCTTGCTTGGAAACACTTTGACCAACAATACCCTAGCTTTTCTACTGATCCAAGAAATGGTCGAATGGGTTTGGCAAGTGATGGATTTCAACCTTTTGGGAATATGAGTGCTAATCATAGCATTTGGCCCGTTGTCTTGGTACCATATAACTTGCCACCATGGCTTTACATGAAGAGTCCATACTTTATGATGACACTTCTTATTCCTGGTCCAAAGTGTCCAGGGGATGAAATAGATGTTTACTTACAACCAATGATTGATGAGCTAAAACAATTATGGGAAGTTGGGGTGTATACTTATGATGCATACTGTCAGTCAAATTTTACTATGCATGTAGCAATATTATGGACAATAAATGACTTTCCTACATATGGAAACCTTTCTGGGTGGTCAACCAAAGGCAAGTTTGCATGTCCGTGTTGCCACAAAGACACACATTGCATTTCATTGAGGAGTAAGTTATGTTACATAGGTCATTGGCATTTTCTTCCACAAAATCACCCATAGCATAAAGACAAGATCTCTTTTGATGGGAAAGAAGAATATGGGTGTCCACCAATTCAATTAACTGGAGATGAAGCACTTAAGAAATTAGAACAATTGGTGATGTGTCATTTGGAAAATCTCAAAAATGAAAACGTCATGATATTACTAAGGCTTACAATTGGAGGAAAAGAAGCATTTTTTTCCAGTTGCCTTATTGGAAAAATTTGTTGATACATCATAATCTTGATATGATGCATATAGAAAGAAATGTTTTTGATAATATTGTTTCAATGGTGATGGATTTAGCTGGAAAGACAAAGGATACATTGAAAAGTAGTTATGATTTAATGGACTTGGGCATTAGGAGTAATATGCATCCAATTGAAGATGGTAATAATGTTTTAAAGCCTTATGCTCCTTAAATGTTGTCCCCTGAAAAGAGATTAGCCCTTTGCGAATTCTTAGCTACCTTCAAGGTCCCTGATGCTTTTGCATCTAATCTTTCAAGGTGTGTCAACATTCAAGAGCGAAAAATATTTGGTTTGAAGTGCCATGATCATCATGTGCTATTGGAAGACATATAGCCAATTGCAATACGTGGGCTATTACCTCCCCAAGTGTGTGAACCAATTATAGAACTGGGAAGATTTTTTAAGAATCTTTGTTCAAAGTGCTTAACATGTGAAGAACTTGACAAACTTCAAAATAAAGTAATATTAACCTTGTGCAAGTTAGAGACTATCTTTCCACCTGCCTTCTTTGACGTCATGATTCACCTGCCAATACACTTGGCGAATGAGGCAAAAGTTGGTGGTCCAATTCAATATTGGTGGATGTACCCTATAGAAAGGTAACATGGCAAGTAATATATAACTATTACATTTATAGTATTTTATTCAAAACAACTTAAACCTAAGCATTTTTTTTTTCTACAAGGTATTTGCGATCACTCAAATCAAATGTTCGCAACAAGGCTCGACCCGAAGGATCAATTGCAGAAGGATATTTGGCAGATGAATGTCTTACATTTTGCTCATGATATTTGAAAGATTTTCCTACAAAGTTTAATATCCCATATAGGAATGATGACACTAATGCTGACATCCATAATGAGTTTTCTATATTCAATGTAAATGGTGAAGCTAGGGGACATTTTGAGGCAATCCATCTTTCCCATGAAGAGTATTGTCAAACGAGGATGTATGTACTCCAAAATTGTGAAGAAGTTTGGCCATTTATAGAGTATGTCAACCTTGAATTCATAATGTATTTGTTATCATATATTTTGTTCTCATTTCTAGTAAAAATATTTAGGGAACATAAGATAGAACTTGAGGCCCAAGGATTAATGACTGAGTTAAGACAACAAAATGAGTTTCCAGAATGGTTTCGTTCATGAGTAAGTTATAATACTTTGAACCTAATCGTTTGTTTTTATTATAAATAGTATTGCATATTGAAGAAATAGTTTTTTATCTACACAGGTGACCATGATGTCAACACAAGGTCATGTAAGTCTTGAACTCATAAATTTATCAATTGGTCCATTGAAGGTGGTCAATCGTTACTCTATGTTCATTGGCAATGGATTTCGCTTTCACACGAAAGATCGAGCAACAGGAAAAAAGACTCAAAACAATGGAGTCATGGTTAGGGGAGATGACACTAGTTCTGATAAAGAATATTATGGTGTGTTAGAGCATATTTATGAGTTATCATACATAGGGAACAAAAAAATATATTTGTTTAAGTGTCATTGGTGGGACGTGGCTCACTATGACAAAGGATACAAGGTTGACCGATATGGGTTCACAAGTATCAATACTCAATATTCTCTACAAACCAATGAACTATTCATTCTAGCATCTCAAGCAGAGCAAGTTTTTTTTATGAATGACATTGTTAAACCTGGTTGGCTTGTTGTTATCAAAACTAATCCACGTGATTTGATGAATATGCCACTTCAGAATGATAGTGATGTTAATGTTGCTATGACTGATGAAGATGCTTATCAACAATTGGTGGTTGACTTAAATATTTACAATGCAAGTCCTATACAACATGATATTATCATCAACTTGCTTGGAGAAGATGCATAACCTCCGAGATTTGTTCAAGAAGGAGAATCATCCTAGAAAAGAAATCATAACACTGTGGGGATTAGATTTATCAATGACAATGAAACTGATTCTTCAATTCATGAAGATACTGATGATGAGGATATGTTTAATGACTATGATAGTGATACGGAAGAAGAATATGAGACAGAAAATGAAGTAGAACAAAATGAATCAGAAGATGATAGTACAAGTGATAGTGCAACAGAAGGCTTAGTTGATTGAAATTATTGTTTCATATGGTAGCTCTTAGTAATTTGTAGATTGAGTCTTCATAACTTGAATGTATTTTTATATTTTCATTGCTTATTTATGAACAAAACTTGAACATTTTTACAGGATATGTCAGAAATAAAAAGAGGCCGAGGTGGTAGAGTTTCTTCATTTACTAGATCACATGGCGACACAGATAGTGGAGGTAATTGCTCTACACCTCAATCAAGACCTGTCATTTCACCTCGATCACTGTTTCAACTTGAGGACATACTTGTGAACTCTCCCTCTACTCAAAATAGCAGTGCAGGTGAATTCCCTTAAATTCTATTTAATACGAATATCTAATCTACATCTCATGTAACTTTTACTTGTTTTAATTATCTCACATTGATGATAGGCTCTTCTAACACCATCATTAAGAGTAGAGGAGTTTACAAGTCTATTAAAGTGGACATAAGAACCAAACTTGGAGAAAAAATACCAGTAAAAATTTCAGATTCCATGGCAAGAGCAGTAGGTCCAGAAGCAAGAAACCTTGCTAATTATTGTGGTTATGTTATTAGGACCACAGTTACATTTGAGTATGGTTTTGAGTGGCATATTATTTCTGAGAAATTTGGTAGTTAGATGATGTTAAAAGTAAAGGTAGGTTATCATTCCAATACACATGCACACACACACACACACATATTTGTTTTTACTTGCATAACAAGTATCTATGTTTTTTTGTTTTAGGATAAATTTGAAAATGCTGACATAGGAAATGAAGAGAGGTTTGAAAAGATTATCAATATTAATTTACAAAATGATTTTAGAAATTGGAAGACTAACTTGCATTGTCACTACAAGAAATTTGCTTTTGATGAGGATAGGTTGAATCATTGTCCTCAAAATCTTAGTTTTGCAGATTGGCAGAGATTATTAACATATTTTTAGTCTAATGTTTTTAAGGTACCTTTTTAACCTTTTAAGTGAATAGTATTTTTATTTATTCATTAAATTCTGATTATTGACCAAACTTGTGGTAGAATAAGAGTGCAAGAAATGCACAAAACAGGGAAAAACAGATGACAAGGCATACTAGTGGTCCTCAATCATTTGCAGAGATTGATTACGCTACAGTAAGTTCAATATCTTTTCACTTTAGTTTATCCTATTTATATATTTTCATTTTGCAATATATTATTTGTTGTCATTGTGTATTATACTTTGTAGAGAGACCCCATCACTGGACAGCCTGCACCGCCTGACCAGTTGTGGGAGTTAACACATACTAAGAAGAATTTAGAGGGACAATTAGTTTGGGCAGATCCACAATCTGAACAAATCCATGTATGCTATTGTTTTTTTTCAATGTTGAGTAAATGAATTTTATTTTTATTTAATTTGTTTTCACACTTCATTTGTAGATTCGCATGCGAGAACTTATTCAACAACAGGAGCAAGAGGTAGATTGTGATGCTTGAATGATCTCTGATGACATATTGACGGCTGTTCTTGGAGAGAGGTCGAGGTATGTAAGAGGAAAGGGATATGGAGCAAAGCCTTCAAGGAAGAGAGCTCGCCCTCAATCTAGTGATACTTCAGTTGTAGAGAATGTACGTAGTAAGTTACATGAAGAGTTTTATAGAAAATTTCAAGAGGAGCGAGAAAAAATGGAAGCAGAGTGTGCAAAGATGGCAGAAGAGCGCGCAAAGATGGAGGCAGAGCGTGCACAATTTGAGCAGACGATAGAACAAATGGAGCAAAGAATGCAGGCTCAATTAGCTGCTTTAATGCAGCGAGAGCAATCTTAAAATGTATTTATCATAGAACTATCTTAACCTTTACAAAATATATGTATTTTGGTAAATTTGAAGAATCATGTGGACATTATGGATTTATGATATATTAATTTTTAAGCACTACACATTCCAAATATTAATTTAAGCAATTTAATTTTGGTATTTAAAAAAGCAATCTAATTTTTTAAAAAATTATTTTTAAAAGTCACCCTTTGGTGGCGACTAAAATGTTGCCACCTATACATGCTTTCAGCCGCGACGACTAAGGTCGCCACCTTTGCATGCCTTTGGTCGCGATATTTTGTGTCGCCACTAAAGGGTGCCTTTGGTGGCGACGTCAAGGTCGCTGCCCATGGGTGCCATTCGTGGCGACGTACATATTGCCGCCTATACCCACCTTTGGTGGCGACATTAAAATGTCGCCACTGAAAGCTTCGGCGACGGAAGCTTTGGTGACGAGATGGCGGCGACATTTTGTCGCCATTGAAGACCCTTTGGTGGCGACATTTTGACCTTTGGTGGCGACTTTTGTCGCCACTGAAGGTCAATTTTTTTTTAGTGAGTGCTTGAAGATCTGGTGATTTTTGGCCTCGTGAAGCCTTGGATCCTCCTCATACAGATTGATCACCTCATCCCATTTCCCTTTCATGGTGAATGTAAATAGGAGCTTATTTTCTCGTCACCTAAGCTAGCTACTTCCTTTTTGCAACACAATTGATGACTTCAACGTGAGTGTGTGTGCATATATATGTACGGGTGGATCCATGATGATCACTTATTGTAATTAATGGTGGCGTTTACTGAGCCGTTAAGTTATTCCCGGCGATGGATGGGTGGGGCTTGATTAAATAATAGGCGGAAAAGAGAAAGGTGAAAGATTAAAGACAGAAAGGAAAGAGGAGAGTTTATCCAATGGATGAATGACGTTGCTGGGAATTATGGGAGCAGTATATCTTTACGCAAGCTTGATGCCAAAACATGAGATACTCCTTGTTTACGCGCCTCTCACTGACAAAGAAATAGTTATAGATTGCATGTATCGTTCTGGTGAAGCCGCGAGTCTGTATATATACAAGCAACAAAAAGGCTAAAAACAAGAAACAAAAAAAAAATTATTAAAACTAAATTATATTTTTACTCTAACTTATTTTAAAGTATAATAAGAAATAAAATGATTGGAATGTAGTAAAGTGAACTAGATCGGAATCTTCATCGCTGTGAATTTATTTCACATCAAACTGACAAGTTGGAAAAAAATAATTTTTTATATGCGTTAAAGAAAAAGGAGGAAGATCAAAGATAAAGTGAAAAAAAGAAAGAGAGACGTTTATCCCATAGAAAAAAGAGGTTGCTTGGATTTAATCTTTACGCAAGCCAATGCCAAAACATGAGATCCTTCTCGTTAATGCCTCACAGTGCAAAAACTTGTTTGTAATATGTGTCTACATCTACGATATGGTATACATGAATTGAAGATATTCTAATAAGAACCTTTACGATCTCTCGCTACTATTATTCCACCTCACACATATGCCTGGTATCTAATCAATCCAACTCCCAGGATCTTTGAACGCAAAATATCGACCACGGAGCTGAGATGGAATAATCATTTTCCAACAAGTCAAAGCAATCCCATCTCGTCCCAGCATTTCATCCACTACCTTCAAATATTTTTTCAAACAAGTCTAACATCATAAAATATTTTTTTATTCGTTAGCAACTTTTAGTATTTTTTTTCAGGTGGATTAGGCACCCCAAATTACCAAGAGTTAAGATTACACCACAAAATACTTTAGAGTGCTGATTAATCAAAATATACTTCTTATCATGTCCACGGAGTTTTTCCTCTTTATCTTTTTTGGTTATTCTTCACCCAATAGAAGAAACTCGCAAAAGCCATATTTATAGATGGTCAAATTCGCAATGTTGTCACTTCAGAGATATTTAGCGACATTCATGGTTCACAAAGAAAGAGACTTCTCTCATGCCACCATCTCCTGCAAGCTAAGTCATTTACAAAAATGTATCTAGTTTGTAACTTTTATTCGATAGTGTGAACAAAAAAAACAGTAGTAGCCGTTCAAAAAAAAAGAAAAAAAAGGACAGAAACAAGCATTACTATTACTTTATTGCGCTTGTGTTGGTTTCGAGATATGTGACAAAATTAATTACTAGTATGTTTGGTAATTTTTTTATGATGTTTCTGTGAATTGCAAGATAGCAATAGTTTATAGTAAATAATTATTGATTCATTTTATAAAATTTGAAATTCAACCTAATTTTAATAAATAAGAGCTTTGTTGTAATATTAAATAAGGAGATTTTCACTCAAAGACCACCGATGGGATTTAATTCCAGTTAATCCCCAAAACATTATGAAATTCTACTGCACCCCCAACGACCAGAATGTAATTAATTTTTGTAATTGGAAAGACATTATTGTCCTTAATTTTTTTTTAGAAGCCAACCATAATCTCTGGTGCATATGGTCGACCACCTGAAATTTCATAGTGCTTTGGGGTTGATTGAAATTGAATCTCTATGAAATGGTCCTTGAATAAAATTTTCCCCATTAAATGTGTTTCCATTTTTTGTTACGTTAAAGGAAGGAATAAAAACTCACATGCATCTCAATCCAGCCTTAGCATTTTTGTGCTAACCTTAGACTTTAACTTTTTCAAACATTTTTGTATCGTTATATGGTTTTTTTAATAAAATACTTAAATAAATTGACATGACCTTAATCATTGTATGTCGGAAATGACTTTTCTCCACTAAACTTAGGGCTTGTTTGGCAATTATTAAAAATCACTTTTACTTAAGTTGAGATAAAATTTCTCTCATATATTTATCTCGGATTGCGTAAAATCACTTAAAAAAGCTATTCCCAAACATACCCTTAATGGACCAATTACACCATTGAATTGAATTTGATGATTTAAATTTCACTGATTAATTTTAAAAAGACAAGTTAAAAGCAATATAAGAGAGTCGACGATTCGACGTAGCAGAAGGTATAAATGACTTTCGTTTTTGTTTGCCCCTTTATTTTTCGTTTGTTTTTTTTAAAAAAAAAACAAATTTGCGGGGATCCTACTTACAAAGAATCTTTCAAACAACCAAGCTAGACTATTTGGCTTCTCGCTTCTTTAATACGCTGGCCATGCACGTAACACACATGTTTTCCTTTGCCTGCAAAAGCTGACACACACCTGCATATATCTCTTAACACCAGAATGCTAGCAAGCATCAGAAACAGATTATAATCTTTGCTTTTGTTTTCACCATCATCTCATTCGCTCGAGCTTGTTTTACCCTTTTTCCTTTTCTTCTCAATTTCAGCAGCTTCCTCTTCATCTAATATGGGAATAACTTGACTACTCAGCAAACCCTTTTGCGTAAAAACAGTGATCGTCTCTTGTACCTGTATATAATTTAAAGCACCCACGCACACATCGAGAGTCCATTAATTATAACAACAGATCGATCAGCAGCTGCATGATGGAACCAGCAGGTGGTAGAGACTCGATTATCTACTCGGAGCTGGAAAGCATCAAGAAGAAAGAACTGTTCACATGTGCCATGAAAGGTCTTTGGGAAAAAGTGACCAAGATGTACAAGGAAGACCCGAGGGTGCACACGGCCAGAATAACAAGGTCAGGAGACACCGCGTTGCACATAGCTGTGTCTGAAGGGAACCACAAGGTGGTCTCAGAAATGGTAAGCTCAGTAGTTATGTGGCATGAACATGATATTAAACACGCCCTTCAAACTCATAACAACAGGAGCAACACTGCTCTGCATTTAGCGGCTGCAATGGGAGACGCCACGGTATGTGAGATCATTGCGGGCCAAGAGCCTTCTTTGGTGGACTGTCGTAACGGTGAAGGCGAGACACCCCTCTTCTTAGCGGCTTTCTTTGGCAAATACAAAGCTTTTCTTTGCCTTCATCATATCCGACACCGTACTCCGGCCGGCGGCCACACCCCACCCTGCTATGCCAACTGTAGAAGGAACGACGGCAACACTATTCTTCACTGCGCAATCAGAGGAGACTATTTCGGTAAACTAAATCAACAACTACAATATTATATATCCATCTCCTCATGTACGTCTTTCTGCAATCATATGCATAAAGAGAGAAACTGAATTATTATTGGTGCTTGTGTATACATACATGCAGATTTAGCATTCCAAATAATACACTTGTATGAAGATCTAGTGTCGTCGGTGAACGAAGATGGGTTATCTCCGCTCCATCTGCTGGCGGCAAAACCTGCCGCCTTCAGAAGTGGTAGCCGCCTTGGACGACTTGAAAGCATCATCTATCACTGTAAGTACTTATTCAGTATTTTGTTTTCTTTTCCACACGATTTTTATATGAAGGGTAAGCGTGCGTATATCTACATGCCTATAATGTACTGCCTCTTCATTTGAATCCTCGTCCTCTTCATTTTGCAATTTCAAATATCTATAAATCTTTGTTTGTCTCTGCAAGGTTTATACGTTGATAAGCTTAAGGAAGCTGCAGAACCGCGGCAACCGCGCGCTGTAGCCAAGGATGAGCAAGCAATTCACCAATATGTTCCACCCAATTACCACGTATTTGGGGACATTTTCACCGTCATCAAATCTGCATTAACTACAGGTAGATTTATTTTATTATATTATTCTTTCCTTCATATAGTAACAATTTAAGCGTGATTTGTCGCCATTGGCTATTTAATTTGCTGATTTTACCATTATCATGCAATTATGATATACATTTCAAAGGTAATTTATGTGTAGCTGTAGGAAACGAAAATGAATCTGATCAAGCAAAGACCAAGGATCTCGAGAAGGCAAAAAATCATCATACGGAAGCTAGTGGAGGTCAGGAATTTTTTTCCCTTTGAAATTTTAGGTCAATAAACTGAAATTTTGGAGAAACAACAGTTGATTGAACACTCTGATGATATAATTAATTGTTACATTATTAGGATCAGAAGTCAGACATCATGGAAGTGGATTATTTCCGGCTAATTACAGAACCTGCTTTAATTTGGCCAAATTCTTTTATCTGGCGTTACTGGTAATTCTTGGACAAGGTACGTACGCCATTTGTACATTATAATTCCTAATCCTGTCCTGTACAGTAGTCTAAGTTTAATTTACATAATATACCCTGCACTGCAGGATCGGGCAGGTTAAACAAGATACGTCGAAAGAAGGAGAAGCACACTTGGTCTGTTCAAATAATGAAAGCACTTCTTGATCGCGCTTCCGATTATGAATACGAAGACAATGGCTCCAAACCCGACTCCCCTATCCCAGAGGAACTGTCATCCTTTGGACCTAAGTTATCAACTGCCAATGACGGGGGTAAAAAAATAATACACAGTTTTTGGAGTTTGGGGTGTCAGCTATCCTTTATCAGTTGCCCCTCAATTTTAAGCTCTTACCAAATATTTTTTTTGTTTCTTTGGATGATTGAGTGATATTTTGATATATTATGGGTAAAAAATAGTTATATTTTCAATTTTCATAATCTTTTAAAGATAGACACTTGAAGTTAAGAATGAGGTTGATGTCTTTCAATATATCTATCTTTAAAAAATAAAAATAAAAATTGAAAAAAAAAATCTATTTTTGACCCATAAATTTTCAAGATGTCACTCATTTTGTATAAAATATAATGATATAAAGAAAAAGAAACACGATAAACATACTTAAAATTGAGGTGCAGCTGACACCCACCCCCTTTCCCAGTTTTCGCATGAATCTATAGAATTAATTATGTAAAATACATGTATATAAATTAATGTGCAGGTGTGGAAGATTGTAAAAAAGGGAAAAAGGAGACACCCATACTCATCGCTGCAAAGAATGGTGTGATCGAAATGGTGAAGGAAATTCTAAGACTATTTCCGGTGGCCATCTACGATGAGAATGAAGAGAAGAAGAACATAGTGTTGTTAGCCGTAGAGAAGAGGCAACCCCATGTGTATAATCTGTTGCTGCGAAAGAATTTCTTCAAAGAAAGTCTATTTCGGCAGGTGGATAATGAAGGAAATAGTGCATTGCACTTGGCAGCCAAACGTGGACCCCACGAGCCATGGCGCATTTCTGGTGCTGCTCTCCAAATGCAGTGGGAAATCAAGTGGTTTGAGGTAGATGAACTGAACTACTGATAACTGATTAGGCCTGATTAATCTCAATTCTTATCTAGCTAGTGGTTGTTGGTGATGCAGTTTGTGAAAAATTCAATGGAACCTCATTTTTTTGTCCACTACAATAAGAAATACGAGACCCCGAAACAGATATTCACTGAAACTCACAGTGACTTGGTGCAAAGCGGGGGAGAGTGGTTGACTAAAACCTCAGAATCTTGCTCAGTGGTGGCGACATTGGTCGCCACGGTGGCCTTTGCATCGTCAACCGCCGTGCCTGGTGGTGTGGAAGAGGCCACCGGCCGCCCAGTTTTGATAGCAGAGAGGGCATTCGACTTGTTTACCATCTCCTCGCTGGTGGCTCTCTGCTTTTCCATTATTGCAACCATCATGTTCCTATCGATACTCACTTCTCGCTATCAGGAATTCGATTTCAACAGGGACCTGCCGAAGAAGCTTATTCTGGGTATGTCCTCATTGTTCATGTCCATCGCATCCATGTTGATGTCATTCTGTGCCGCCCATTTCTTCGTGCTCAAGGAAAAGTTCCAGAACGCTGCGCTTCCTATATATCTTTTGACTTCATTCCCTGTGACACTTTTTGCTCTGGCGCAATTCCCTCTTTACTTTGATCTTTTGAAGACTACGTTGAAGAAGGTCCCACAGCGAAGCTACAAGGCTACCCCAGTAATGGAGCTTGATTCAGATACGACGAAGAATAAGAAAAATGGGGAAGGAAAGAATGTTGATGAAAACAAAAAGGACCCCACACAGATCCAAAATGCCTCTTCTTAACAAAAAATATTACTTAATAATCATTTAATTCCTTTCTTTATATCCAAAATTTTGAAAAATAATTTTAATATATATTTTAATTTTTTTTTTGGTTATAATATCAAATTGATTACCATATTAAAACGTTAAATATTTTTATAATTGTAAACTTTCAATTCTCAATCAATTTAATTAAATGTTTAATCTTGTCCGGGCTACAGTTTTTCTTCTGCTTTTCCACCCCCAAAACTCAGATGGAGACAGACTGAGAATCAAATGCTTTGGTTGATCGGCAAAACCTCCAATAATTTTCCCCCAAAATTCCGATTCACGGTAACAATGTTTGGAAGTGACAGTGTATCAAATGTTGAGTTGCTGGCTTGTGATGGGTGCTAATTTCTACTTGGCCTTACTTTTCACGAAACTCTTATCTTAATTATATCAAGCATTGAAATGATAAAAAAGACTTTTAAAAATGATAGTATGTTACTGAGGTAAAAAATGGAAAGAAAAAAAATCATTGTAGAATTCAATAGATGATAACATCAATGTAATAATTATAAATAATTTATGGGACTTAGAAATTATTTTATGAACGCAAATGTAGCTATATAGAGTGAGTCACTCAAGGTATTTAAATGATTCTTGGGAAATCTAAATGAGCTTGGATAGAAACATAATCAAAAAAGATATAATCCATTAAATAACAATTCCTCCCGTTGTAAATGTAAGCTAGCAAGAAGATATTCTTTAGTTCTAAATATAGGAATTCAATTTACTTTTTGTCTGTTAAATTTATAAATTTTTCTTTAAACTATTTCTATTGATTATATATATATATAAAAAGTTGGGGGAATTACTATGAAGTCCCATGTAAGAGAATTAATATCAGAAATGTCACATTGACAACTCAAACAGCTACCATTGACAACTCAAGTTACTCATATTGACAACTTTTTGGGACCTTTTTGATATTAATTATCTTACATAGGACTTTATAGTAATTCCCCCAAAAAAGTTTCCTTAACTACTAATTTTAAATGATTCAAAATTTTGTTTTAAGAAAGCAAACACTTATTCCCCTCCCTTCTCTCTCGTGGTGGGTTGATCTTTGGAATACTCTGGATTATATATATTACTGCAATATGATATTGGATGCTTATATAGGAATGATCATTTGCTTTCTTGCCATAAAGCACGAAAATTCACATTGAAGGAAAGGAGACTGACAATTGAAGAGTGTACGTATAAAAATTATTGTAAAACGATGACTTTTAAATTATAAATATAGAGTTCAAGTAGTAACTTTAGAAGTTAAAAAGTAATATGCATGCTTCATAAGAAATATAACACGTCCTCATTTTGGTATTAATTTTGTTAGATACTCTTTCATTGTCATTCTCCCTTTAATGAATTCCATCAATTATGGCGCTTTTGTAAGCTGAAATCTCTTGTGCATTTTCCCTTTCTTCTTTTATTGCTTCCCCTTTGACTTTAAAATTAAACTCGGACGCACAATATAATTCATTATAAGGACGAGGCTTCAAAGAGGCAAAGTGCTGGACTTGGCTTGATTCTTGTTGCCTATCTCTATTCTTTTTCTTTATCTGTTTCATTTCATTTTACCTGTTCACTGCTTGCTTTTATTACAAGTTCTCATCATTTCACACCAATTCTTGCTCTGCCTTACACTCATTGGCTTCTTTTTAGCTACAATTTTTTTTTTCTTCTTTTAGGTGGAGATTCGACTGCAGCGATCCTTGACTTGTGGTGGTTTCTATATTAGGAGTGCAAAACACATGGTATACTGTGAAGTCAAGATGGTCAATTACTTCAATACATATATATAATTTATAAAGAGAAAATAATTAAAGAGAAGGGAAAATTAGATCCAAGAACATATAGGAAACAAAAATCAAATGAGAATAATTATAAAAATCGTATTTATTTAAAAAATCAAAATCTAAAATATAAATTTAAAAATACGTAAGTGTCCCTCCCAACTTCCTACTTTCTCTCCACATTCTATTTTCAAAAACATATATGACTTTTTGAATTTCACTACATTAAATAATTTTTTCTCAATTTTCAAACCTACATGATATTTTAATTAAAAATAAAAGTATCTACTTTTAGTAAGATTGGTTGAAAAAAAAAATAAGATTGGGGATATTTTATATTTATTATATATGTTGCGGAAAGTTTGTGTAGTTTAGAAAACAAAAATATTATTTACACGATTTAAGCAAATAAAAAAAAAGTTTGTATAATTTAGTTTTGTTTTAGAAGAAATTTAAGGAAAAAATCATGTAATGGATGTAAAGGAACTTGAGTTAAGTGTAGTCCAAATATGAAATGGATTTAATTTTATTTCAACAAAGAAAGTTTAACTTATATTAACGTATTAAGAATTATATGATATAAATATGGATTTAGGTAAAAGTACAATGTAAAAAAGATACAAAATTTAGTTTTTGTTATAAAAATATAGAAAATTGGAGATAGATGATCAAGACGAGAGAATTGGAGAGAAAGGAGAGAGTGATTTTTATTCATATGTGTTCATCCAACGTGTATTACAAAACCTCTATTTATAGGCATAGATCCTCAACTATAAATTACATCAAATGAATTCCCATAATTATAAAATATGTAATATTTGAGCTATGAAATAAAGGCTCCTCAAACCCATTGACGAGAGAAGAGGGTTAGAGTAGAAGATGTAGAAGTTTAAAAGTTGGGAGAGGTTATGGAATTTAGGTATTTAGAGGGAGGAAATCCTAAAAGGAATCCAAAGAGTTTTATAGACATCCACACTTATAAATAATTTTATAACACTCCCAATTGAATATTCATAAACAAAGATTGTGCCTCATTAAAATCTTACTAGGAAAAATCCAGTATGACAAAAACCTAGTTAAGGAAAAATAACACAATATATATTGATACTACCTAGTTAAAAACCTTACTAGAAAAATCCTATGGGATAAAACCTTGTTAAGGAAAAGAATACAGCATGATCTTTACCCCCTTGATGACATTACTTTTACTCCCCTTGATGACTATCACTTTGATCACAATATCACTCATTATCATTAAAACTTATTTCTTGAATGTGATTGTCATTAATGATTTTCTACAATGTTGATCTTCTTTTCATCTGAACTACACAAATGCATTATCATCAAATTATATGCTAAAATGTATTATTTATCATATCTTCTAGATATGTTGTATAAATGTATTCATTTACCATATCTTCTAGATATATTAATTTATTCCATATATTCTTCAATCAATTATATATGCACTCAAAATCTTTAATCCACATAACGTTTTATATATTGAATGACTTTCTCAAACATGCCTCGACGTTCTATATCTCAAACATAACGTTGTGAAGGAAGTTTTGATTCTCTCTCCTCGAAACTTGAGTTCTGTTACTTATAACTCAAGTTCTATCAAAATTTTTGTTGAAACTTCAAGTTTTAGAAAGAAGTTTTGAGTTTCAAATATCCTTCAGAGCCCGAAACTCGAGTTCCACAAAACATAACTCGAGTTTTAGCAAAACTTCCATTAAAACTTGAGTTCTCCTTGAGAGTTTTGATTTTCTAAAAACAGTTTTAACACTCGAAACTCGAGTTTTATAACACACAACTTGAGTTGTGACAAAACTTTTGTTCAAACTTGAGTTCTACTGAGAGTTTTGTATTTCTAAAACTTGTTCCAAAACCCGAGACTTGATTTTGACTCCCACAACTCGAGTTTTGACAGAACTTCAATCAAAACTTGAGTTTGCTTGAAAGTTTTGGATTTTGAAAGCATTTTTAAACAATGTAACTCGAGATCTAAAGCTTATAACTCGAGTTCTCCCAATACTTTCATTAAAACTCGAAGATTACTTAAACTTTTTATGAAAACAATGAATTTCAATCATAATTTTAAAAACACATTTGTCATCATCAAAACATTATCTCAACACATTTCACTATCCAATGACCCATATGCATAGGCTTTAACAAGATTGAATAGACACATTTTTTTTTCATATATTCTATTAGACTAGTAATTATTTATCATCCACAAAAAAATAATATACATTATACCTCATCATAATCATCATACTATTGTGAAAACTTTGTTTTCACATAAATAGGCACATATCATATAATAACTTTATATTTCATATGTTTGGACTGCAGGTTCACATACATGTTCACATATCATATAATAACTTTGTATTTCATATGTTTGGACTACAAGTCCATAATTCTCACATTAATCGTATTTTCATTGTCTCTTTTCTTTTCACTTCTGATTATGGCTAATCACTTTTCTGTCTATTTTGAACAACAAATTTATGTAGAAGATCCTCATTTGCTCATATGATATTATTATCAAAACTGTTGTCGACAACTTTATCTTTTTTAGTTCAATTTTTCTCATTGCGACATAACTTGTCAAAATCTCAATATTACTTTTCAGGTAGGTTTTTGCAATTAGTTATGTCTTGAACTCTTCTAAAGTGTCAGCCTATTTTCCATGAGTAAATTTAATTTAAATTATTTATTATAAAATTTATTCTCATTTTCTTTTTAAATAATACATTGATCTACATATGCATACATGATATGTACACTTTAAACAAAGATAGAAATTAGATTTTGTCTTAATATAATTATTATATTACTTTATATCATTTTTAATAATTTTACATCAAAAAAGTTATTTTAATAACAACCATCCAAATAGTTTTATTTTTTTAAATTACTTTTTTCATAAAATTTATTCTACTTAAAATCTATTCTTTACAATCACTTTTATGTAAATCGAGATAGAAGCTATTCTTCAAAAACTAATTTAAACACACCCTTAGTCATTTAGCACATTCAGAAAACGAATGCCTAGCACCAAAATCAAATAATGCTTGTATTGAATACCCATTAATGTGAATCATCTTAGGTGATTGGCGTGCATCCTCATGTGTCATCACAAAAACCTTGCCCTAATGCCTCAATCGATTATCTTTGAAGCTTTGTCGACAATGTCACGAGTAATGACCTGGCTTCCCACATCTATAACATATGTTTTGACCATAATTACATGGCTTACCCTCATGTGACTCAATCGCCTTCTTATAATCATGATAGTCACCTTTGTTGAATCGCTTGTTACCTCTTTTAATCTGTGATAGAAAGCTCTTCCTTTTCTTGAGGAACTGGCGTGGTCAGCACTATACCGCTTACTATAATTCTTGCCAAAGCTATAATTCCGCATATTCACTTCAATGATACAACAAGCATTGACAGCCTTGTTAAAGTCAGTAAATTGCTAAGCAGTCAACACCTCTCATTTTCGACCTGAGTACCCGTATCAATTTATCCGTGCACCACCTCTCATCATCCCTATACTGCAGATAAGTGGAATGGCGAGATAGATAGATGAACTTTGTCAAATAGTCATCAAAAGTCTCTATCCCTACTTGCTTCAGTATAAAAAATTTCGCCTCTTTCACATCTCTAACAGAGCAAGGAAAGTACTTCTCATTTAACTTTTCTTAGAACAACTCCTAGGTGATTAGAGTGCCCCTTAGCCATCAGCACCATTTCAATGTTCTTCCACCATCAGTCAGCATCGCCCTCCAACATGTAAATAGCCATTTGGACCTTTATCTCAGAAGGATAATGCATAATCGAAAATATTTTTTCTAAGCAGATTATCCAATCTTCCACTTTTGGTACAACAAATTTTCCTTAAAGGTAGGAGGGTGATGTTTACATAATCGTAAATATTTTCTCTTATTCCTATTGTGATTCCACATTATTTCCTTCCTCATTAATTCAGTTATGCTACTTCCTAATCTCCCTTAACTCTTCTTTGAGTTCTTGAATAGTTCTTTGTTGTTCCTCTAACCTATCTAAGATTTGCTATAGTGGATCAGGTGGAGGTTTGTTCTCTAAAGTGTGAGTTCTTTAAAGGCCTCCCTTAAGGATAGCCATCTTTGTTCATCACTATATTCAAAAGAGCTTTAATTTAATAAAACTAACAATTAAATCTTTTGAATTCTTACTTTGAACATAACAAAATTTGGAACACGCTCAAATTTGACATGCATTACACCTTGTCATAGCATAATAATTTAAAAGTTGCATTCACATATTCTATAAACACAGCATTATATCACAACAGTTCACTACATAAAATAATCATGTACATTATGCCACACAAACTCTTGCATTTTTTAAAGAAAATCATCGATGTCGAAAGGACCATTCATCCAGATATCCCTCTTCTTCTCCTTCAACATTTCATCATTTAGAAAGTAACATAGTAGGGTCCTTATGTATAAAATGTCAAGTCCACGAAGATGCTTAAAGTTGCCATCCCACATCACACCAAGTATTCCCCTCAAGAACCGCATATAACAATATCTACTAATGCATTGTTGTTCACGAGCCTTATTAAACTGCACATCTAAATGTATCATTAACTCAGGGTGGGGGTTAACTTCCACATAAGGTTCATCCTGTTTTGATTCTTCTCGCAATCCAAATGTGTCCTCATCATTTTTATTACTAGTATTCTCACCCATAGAAAACTCTTCACTAGAAACGAGGTTTATCACCTCTGATTCTCTAGAGGGAAGATGAGAACACATTTGGATCGTGAGAGAAATCAAGATAGGCTGAATCTGACTTTGAAGTCAACCCCCACCCTGAGTTAATGGTACATTTGGATGCGCATTTTAACAAGGCTATTAAACAACAACACACTTGTAGTGACTGTTATATGCAGTTCTTGAGGAAAATACATGGTGTGATGTGGGATGGGAACCTCATGAACCTTCGTCGACCTGACAGTATATGGATAAGGACCCTACTATATTACTTTCCAAACGATGAAATATGGAAGGAGAGGAAGAGGAATATCTGGATGAACAGTCCTTTCGACATTGACGGGTTTCTTTATAAAATGCAAGAGTTTTGTATGGCATAATGTACATGATTAGTTTATGTAGTGAACTATTGTGATATAATGCTATCTTTGTAAAATAAGTGAATGCAACTTTTAAACTATTATGCTATGACAAAGTGTAATGCATGTCGAATTTGAATTTGTTCCAACTTTTGTTATTTTCAAAGTAAGAAATCAAAAGATTTAATTGTTAGTTTTATTAAATTAAAACTCTTTTGAATATAGGGATGAATAAAGATGGCTATCCTTAGGGGAGGCCTTCAAAGAACTCACTTCAGAGAATAGATCTCCACCTGATCCTCTGCAGCAAATGTTGAACATGTTAGATCTAGGAACAAAAAAGAACTATTCAAAAGCTCAGCAAAAAGTTAAGACAACTAGAGAGTAGTATAATAGAATTAATGAGAAAGGAAATAATGAAAAAGATAGTCAGCATAATGAGATTGCACTCTTGGAATCACAACAAGAATCAGAGGACTTACAAATCTAGGTTACTAGATTTTGTAAACATCACTCTCCTGCCTTTGAGGAAAAATTTGTTGTACAAAATGCGGAAGATTGGATAATCAGCTTAGCAAAAATATTTAGGATTATGCAATGTCCTTCTAAGATAAAGGCCTAAATGGCTATTTACATGTTGGAGGGGGATGCTAACCGATGGTGGAAGAACAATGAAATGTTGTTGACGACTAAGGGAACTCCAATCACTTAGGAGTTGTTCCAAGAAAAATTTAATGAGAAGTACTTTCCTCACTTTGTTAGAGACAAAAAAGAGGCGAAATTTTTAATATTTAAGCAAGCAGGAACAAAGACTTTTGATGACTATTTGGCAAAGTTTATCCGTCCATCTCGCTTTTTCACCTAGCTGCAGTAGCAGGATGATGATAGGTGTTGGCGTGAATAACTTGATATGGAGACTCAAGCTGAAAATAAGAGAGATGATTGCTAAGCAATTTACTGACTTTAACAAGTATGTTGATACTTGCATATCATTGAAGCAAACATGCGATAGTTGATTGAAAGGGAGGAATTGGAGTGGTTGGTACCACCTACCTTAGCTGTATTTGATTGAAAGGAATGGTGAAATTCGAAAATCCCAGTAGAAACCACAGTTTATCAAATAGTTATATATAGTTCACAATCATGCAAAAAAAGTCACATAATTACACAGCAATGATACACATCTCAATAGCTTGGCAAACCACATGCTCATCGATAGATATCAATTTGCCTAACACCCCTTAATGGGTGACCTAGGGGAAGCTATCCCTAGGACTTCATCACAATATGTATAACAAATATAGCATAAACAAGTATGCATAATTAAGTATAGAAGAATAAGATAAAAAAATTTCTATTTGTATCCTTTTGTTTAAATTACCTTCCTGGGTATTTCCATTTCCACTCTTCCTTTAAAGTGCTCAAGCAAATGTTAAATCCTAAAAAAAAATACACATATAACATTACATTAATTATACATTTATCAAGTTTTATTTAGCTCCACTTTCTCACCTATTCCCACTTCTACCCCTTTACTTTATTTAATCTTCTTTATTTATTGTTCAAGGGGTATTTTCTTTATCCAATCATAAAAAAAAGAAAATTATTACCTTTATTATTGATTTCTTCTTATTTATACACTTATCTAAATTATCATTTTTCTTAACTTCTGCATTTCCAAGAAAGTTGCAAAAATCATAATTTTCTCCTGTAACTTCAAATGTGATGGTTCAAGTTTATATTTGAAGCTCTCTATATCATCTTTTAAGAAAAATTACCATTAACTATTTGTAGTTAACCTATTCTCAAATCAGTATTCAAAAGTTGCTGCTTGGTTAGCAACTTTTCTAAGTTTTCCAGATTTCAGAATCAAATTTTATTGGTTCATAACTTACAATATACTTGTTTAAATAATTCATTCTAGTGCTCATTTTAAAGCTTCTTATTAGTACAATTTTATTACCAAATTTAATGGTCAACAAAGACCATTAGACCATCTAAAAATTCACTCAAATATAGCTGTCCAGAAATTCACATGCAATGCTAAACTAGAAAATTCCAGCTTTCTGCGTGAATCTTTAAAAATTCATAACTTAATCTATAAAATTCCAAATGCAATGATTCAAAACTCTATTTAAAGTTCTTTTCATTCTCTATAAAGGAAAAATAATAATTTGTATGGGAGTTTTCTTCTCATGTCCTCAAACCAGCAAAATTTTCTACTATTTCACAAAAAAAAAAAATCATTTTCCAGTTTTCCTAAACCAAATTGAAAATTTCCTAACTTACACTCCACTAATCCAAATAATGTATTCTACGACTTATTTTAAAGTTTGAAATGTATACTAAAGGCTCACCAAATTTCATAGATAGAGAAGGTCGTTTGACCAAGTTAAAACTCACTCAAAAACAGCAGTTCAAATTTAAAGTTTTCAATATCAAACCTTGTTTCAAATTTTCCATAAATCAACAAGTTTGGTCTTGGCTGTAATTTCAGAGAACCCATGTAATTTCCGTATGCAAACGTCTTCCTAGTTTGGAAAACCTTACTCCTACACATAGACTAACTGAATTGGTGATTCTGACCATAAGAAATGAACAAAATACCTCTTGGACAAGAGGAGCAGATTCGAAATTCACCACCCATATCTGATTACACACATGCAACCACAAAATCAACATGTTTACACAGTTTTTCCCCTCTTTATACACCCTTTAACCAATTTATATCAATATTTTAGCCTCAGACTTGCAAAACTCAAAAACCCGTTTTTTTTAACAACACAGAGGAACAAAACAGGCATGCAAGCTCAGAAACCAATATGTAGTGCATTATTTCGACTTAAATCAACTCCAAACATCATAATAACACCTTAGAACCACAAAATCTTAATAATTTTGACCACAATTTGAATAGAAGATGGATTCTGTGAGCATGGACAGTGATATGCGAACTTGAGCTTCCAGAAAACTAAATAAACTCACATGCATTGCTTGATTCAACTACCAAAAGCTTCAATCTTACTCCTTGAGTGATTTAATCGGTGAAAAACTTCAGATTTATCACTTTTGATGCAACCCAAAAACCCAAAACGTCAGGAATCGAAGAAACTTAGGGTACCGGAAGGTCCAGAAGACTCACTGAACCCAAATCCGTGCTTGCATGCATCGCCGACGCCTTCCTCCGGTGAGATTCTCGCCGTCAACCGTCTCTGGTCTGGTTCGCAAGAAGGAAGAAGGAGAATGAGATATAAAAGACGGAGGGGAGGTTTAAGTGCTGAGCACGTGGATGGCAGTGTGGTTTGGCCCTCCTGCAATTTTCTTTTTACAATCTGGTCCCTCTTTTTTTTTTTTTTTAAAGAAATGCAATAATCATCTTCTTACTTCAATAATTAATTTTCTCTCAAAATTTGACCCTTAACTTATAAAGTAATTCTTTCAATAAATTTTGGGTAATTAATTATTTTTCTCAAATTTTCTGAAAAATAAAATAATTTCTTAAAATAATTTTTAATCCAAAAATTTATTTATATTAGTCCAAAAAAATTTTGTAATTAGCTTCCTAAGGCCTCAATTGTATTTCATATCAGATAGGTCAAATTTCAGTATGTTACAAATGATGTATTTATAGAGTTGGTATTTAACTAAATCATTATGGTCATTAATCTCATCATTAGACTCTTATTAAAATAGTATGACGGATTCTTAGAAAACTCATTTCATATTTCATTAAAATCAATTTTTCTTCATCCTTAGTTATAATTAAACAATATACCGAAAGCTGTATCATATATGAAATATACTGAATTCATAAAAGAGAATCTCCCATTGTGAATTATATCTTCAATAGCATCTTATTAAGTTATTCCAAAGATATATCGCTCTATTCATCCAACCAGTTATTCAAAGCTTCTTCGTAGTAGCAATAACTCATCTCATAAATATCCCTGGAGGTCTTAAAAATAGATTATAAGCCTTTCCCCAGCATGAAATATTCTTTGGACCACTCAGGTTTAGAATACTATAATGTATTTTCATTATATTTATGTTCACTCGAGTACCCCATCTTTCAATAATGGGTTTAAGGTTCATTTTTTTGAGAGTTTTCATTCATGAACGCTCAGTACCTAAAAGTTTTTTGGGTGTAATATTGCCTTGAAAGTTTTAAGTAAGAGCAATTACTAATTTTGACCGTTAGTTGACTCAATTAAATTAAGATAGCTCTATCATGTAAGATATAATTCCACCTTATCAACCCCTCGTTACAAATGGCCCCGCGTAAAAATACCAATACATGCCAACAAGAAACAATTTCAACATATTTATGGACAAAACTCTTAAAAAAGTGAGAAATACAATCAAAAGAAACCAGAGTTCCTTAGCTGCTTATCTTTTAGCTTCACGAACAAAATAAAAACGGAAAAGGAGACAGAATACAAAGAAAAATTAAAAAAAAAATATCTATAGAAGGAGAAATCAGAAACAAAATCCATAAAATTTATCATTGGTAGGGAAAATCATATCCAAAAATTAAAAAGAAAACAAGTTAGAAACGAAATTGGAAAAAAAAATTGCCTCTCTTTGAAATCACCTAAATGGAAATCGGTCAAATAGATTTTCAACTGAAAAGAAATGAAGGGGAAACGAGATGGGTTTCTAAATCAAGAAGAGAGAAAAGGCTAGATGGGTTTTCGAACTGATAAGAGAAGGAGGGGAAACATACCTGAAAAAAAGACAGTGTTGGAAGAGAGGAGAAGAGAGGCCTTGATTTGTAATGCAAATGACACTACAAATGAGATTTTATATTTAGAACTGAAATGAATACGTTAACTTCTGGTATATAATTGATTTTACACAATTTCTTTCTTTTGTATAACCAATTGATGATCTGTCTCTAATCTCTTTTATTACATAACTCTATGAAATACATACATCATAAAAAGCATCGATGTACCATATCACCATAAGTCGTTTTATGGTTTCTTTCACGTCCTCAATCTTTAGTTCAAGATCATTCTCGATCATTTCTTGCCTACCTCTTAGCTCTTGAAGTTAAACCCATGAGCTGTTCTGACTTAACAAGAAAGAAACTAATGTGAGTAATTGATTTTATCCACATTTTAAGACCTTTCAACTTTGATCTTTCTGGCTTTAATGGATTCAACATTATTAATGGTCTCACTTATCATGTTTCAATGATCAATTGACAATGAGTTAAAAGGAAAATTTGCCCCAAAAATATACATTGAATTGCACTACGTGTCCAAAAGTTTTTTAAGGGTTAATGTTGTCCTAAAAGCGTAGAAAATGATGCAATGTTAACCGTTAGTTGACCGTTTACATCCGTTAGGGTTAGAGTAACATTGTACCGTTTTCTATACTTTCGGGGTAACATTGACTCTTAAAAAACTTTCAAACATCCAATGCAACTTCGTAGATATTCCCTAGGCAATTTTGCCCCTTAACCCGTTGACAATTTTCACCTCCAAAAAGATGC